>JALIZF010001873.1:0-57500 GCA_029948255.1 Telmatactis stephensoni | reverse complement strand
ACAGACCTCTGCAATTGCAACAATGAAGATGATGCTTGCGAAAACGTCAGCAGCGGTGATCATTATGATGAAGAAAATAATGGCTCTTCAGAAGATGAGGAAGAATCAAGTGAAAAAGATGATAATGAATAGTAGGAAATAACGTTTGTCCAAATCTTTTCAGATTATCCTATCATAGTGAATATATTTTACACCAATAACTAATTTTCCATATGTAAGGTGTTGTACTATAATAATCATTTTTAGACAAATGATTTAATTTACGGTAATTTTTGTGTTTAGCCTCGCTTCCATGCTACCTAGGTCACGTGACAATTTCTATTCAAATATTACTTATCTTCTCTCACACACTCTGTTAAAGATTGTGAAATTTTAGCAAAAAAGTGCCCTCATTTTGCCCTCTATTTTATTATTCAATAACTAGCCTCGTTTTCATGCTGACTTGGTCACGTGACCATTTTTGCTACTGGGAGACAACCAGTTAGCGTTAGATACACTCTATGAACACTTGTGAGTCATTTATACCGCAATCCATTCAAACTGTGCAAGGTTATTTGGCATTTTATAGGTCAGCCTCGATTCCCATGTTGAGCCATATAGGTCTAAAAATAGACCCCCAATAGCGGCCACCGGTGCAGGTTACAAAATTGCCGACAACATTTTTTGTGTTCCTCAGGTTTCCCTTAACACATCTAGATAGGTGGCTTGCTTTCATCACAAAAAGCCCACGGGACTTGATATTACGACATATGCTCCCTGACTATTCGACGGAATTGTTTTTGTAGCCAACCGAAAGCCTTTCACCTCTAAAGAATGCAATATTTTGTCTGAAGGCGAGAGATTTTCAAGGGTAAATTCTGAACCCTTTATTTCTGAACCCTAATATCAAAGTATTATCTGAGAAATAACACAAAAATTCGACACCATTTTCATAACTGTTCACTTTAGATCGAGTGCTTTTTTATGATGGGTCGACGAAAAGCCAATTCGTTCCAAAAAAGACGTGTTCTCAAATTTATTCAGGTCAGCCCTTTCTTATTTCACCTATAAGTTTTCCCTAGTGAGTGTATCAATAGTTATTGCCTAATTTCATGGCGCGCGGGGAACTGGCACTACCGGATTTTTCCGGACTTTGAACGTTTTCAAAATGGCCGTCAACAGGGGTTCTTGACATTGGAGCTGTGCCAGTCAATATTGCAAAGCGTCCTGGAAGACTGAAGTACTACTCTTTAACAAAAGTTGCTTCAGCTAGTAAACCTGTAGTGGATGCCTATTTGTTTGTCCTAGGGAAAACCATATACGAAGTCAATTTTAAGAGGCAAATGATCTGTACACAACATTTGCCCAGTGGAGTACGAGAGAACTTGGAAAATCCACCGTCAATTAAATACACAAAAGTGCAAGTAAAAGAGACTAAACAATGTCGTGAGCATTGGAACTGTGCTGCAGTTCTATGTACAAACTCCTGGCGAACCAAACTTGAAGAATTACAATACTATCGTTTGAGTGACGTTCAATTATGCAAAGAAAAACAACAGGCCTATCATAAAGTCTTGAAGAAAAAAGCAGTTGACTTCAAACGGGATTTCATATGTTCAGTACACTGGTCAAAAGGATTTAGAGAGGATTTAGATGATCTTCCAGACAGAGCTTGACATCCGGACTATGTAAATAAACAAAAAAAAACAAAAAAAGTAACACCAGATAAAAAAATTGCTGCTGCTAAGCGTTCTCTGAATGCTAAGAAACTTCCAAACACCAAAAGAAGGAAACTTTTGCGTCCATCTCTTGAGGACAACATTGCTTCTGATGAATCAAAAAAATGATGTCTTACAAAAAGAATTACACAAAATTAAGGATAAGCTTGAGAAGAAAACAGAAGAGGCTACTAGACTCTCAGCAAGTTAAAGATCTCACTGAAAAGAATAACAGTTTACTAAATATCAACCCGCCAATGGCGAAGTAACTTGTGGATTGACTCCTTGGATTGACAGATAACTGACCACAGGAAGCCAAAAAATAATTTTTAGTTAAATAATGAGCTTTTTAATAGACATGAGACCACTTTAGTATGAAAGAACAAAATAAAAAAATAATGAAGCCAAGAAAAAAAGGGAAAAAAAAGGGAAAAAAAAGGAAAAGAACGAACCGTCCTTCCGGCAGTCGAACCCAAGACCTTTGGATTCTTAGCCAGCAACGAATCACTTGAGCTACTGAGCCATTTAGCGTTATGAAGGTTATTTTTTTATACATATTGTTAATTTACGTTTGTACCCCTAACAAAGCTATTGAACATGTACAAATTATGAAAGATGTTCTCTATGAACCAAATGTCGCTATGAATAAAATAAATTACTCCATAAAAGTACTCATGATAGCCACCAAAGTTAAACTTAATACGCATTTTTATGCCGTTTCGGCCAGCGGGGCCGTAGCCATTCCACGGCCAGTTTACTTTTTCGGCAGGTGGCAGTTCGTACTGAAATATGATTTCGTTCGCTTTTTATTTCAACATTTACTCTCGTGCTGATAGAGTACAAACACTAAATGCTTGGATGGCTCGTTGATATTGGACTGGCAACGATTTTTGATATTGGACTTGTGACGATGTTTGTTGTTTGAAGACAGCGACTACAAAGTCCTGATTGTTTTCACATCCGAGAATCGAACAGCTCAACTTGGAGATGTGATGAATTCCAAGCTGCAGAGGGAGCTGAGAGTAGTTCAGTACAAACAGTGACAAGGAATACGAAATTATCTTTTCAGATTTATAAGCATTTTTGTCTATCTTCGCGGAGTGTAGACCCGTGTACATGTAGACCACGAGGTAGAAAGTCGAGGGTCGACATGTTAAATTGGCTTGTATTACCGAGCAGTTTTTAACGAGCTTAGATTGTGCCTAAAAATTGTTGCTTATACACAAATCTAAAACAGTTACATTACGTCCAAAGCTTCTCGAGATTGCTATACCAGGCTCGTATTAAACATGGTATATTTTCGTCTTGACTGATCCTGGGTTTTTACGGATTTTGATTCCTGAGCCCATATTTTTAGAAATATTTGATCCCTGATCCTTGGTGCAAAAAAACTGAGCTGATCCCTGATCCTGATCCAATGTCATTGATCCTTGATCCCAGCCATTTGATCCCTGAGCCCTGGTCTCTGATCCCTGATCCTGGCCATAATTTGGAGCTTGATCCCTGATCCCATATATCATGTTACGAGTCTGCAATATTATTATATAGGCCGGAAGTAAAGTTTCACAGACCGGAAGTTTACAGGAAAGTGAGTGAGTGAGTGAGTGACACAATAGGTTACTACTTTATGTATGCAACATTCTAGTTAGACAATAGATAGATTGAATAGTGCCATTTCATGTTGTCATACACGAAGTACTAAGCTGACTCATTTGCATATTCGACCCCTCACAATAACTCGTGGATTTGCAATCCACAAGTTAAAAATTAACCATTTTAAAGAGAAAATGAAGGACTTGACTTTTTCATATGAATAACTCAAGCTACCTCCCAAATTGTTTTTTTTTACATGAGTGGATTAACTATCGATGATTTCGATTGTGTTTTTGAGTGCATTGAACCATATATTTCTGCAATTATAATTTATTCGGATTGCAAAATAACCAAGATAAGCAAACAAAGCTGACAAAGAGAACCGAACTGTTGTGTTTTTTTCACAATATGTCGTCATACATTGCACCTTGGAATTATGGCTTTCCTTACAAACACAAGTGATTCTACTATGTCCCGAATGATTACTGCTTTGGCAATATTTCTTTTCTACTCTTTTTGACTCAATGGACCTATAGCCCAAGCCCTGGGGAAGTTATGTCATTGTTACCAAAGGAGTTTTGGTCTTGTGGTTTTCAGGACACTGTACTGTTAGGGGATTGTACCGAAAACTGGATCTCGTGACCTGAAAACTATGATGTGAGTAATGCAACATTTAGTACCTATAAGAACCATGACACAGAGAAGACAGGCATATGGATGACTGCTTATGGTGGTTTGGTTATGTGCACATATACCTATCCTGGATCAATAACTGATAATGATCTAACTGAACATTGTGGAGTTTTAGATATGATAACAGAGAAGGGAACCATTGTACTCACTGACAAGGGTTTTGGCATAGAAGACTTATGTCATTCTAAGGGACTTCTTCACAATCGACCACCAATGAAAATGAAGCCCAAGTATGATGAAAGTGAGATAAGCAAAGATTTTGATGTAGCAACTCTGCGTATTTATAATGAAAAGTTTATTTTTCGTATGAGAGATTGGACCATATTAAATGCCTGCTGGCCAAAGAATAGATGCGACCTTCTGGGGTGCACATTGTCAATATGTTATTTGACCCTATTGCACCAAAGGAAAAGCTTTCCACTTCAACCACAACCCCATCTTCATTCTTAATTTAAAACACACTTGACTTGTACTCTATGTGCATTCTCTGCTGTGTTTTACATGTGAAAAGACCAATGAATGTTAGATAAAAGGATATATTTTACACAGTAAAAACCTAGAAAAGTCAGTGGCCAATGTTTTAATGTATTGGATGTTTGTCCTTCTTCAGAGTAAAATGAGAAAAAGCAAGCAAGAGGGCATGCTTATACAGGAAAGTAAAGCAATCAAAGCCAATAAAATAAGGTTGACAAGGAAATACAAAAAAAAAAAAAAAAAACCCGACATCAATAAGAAACAAAAGAATAAATTGATTTCCCACACCTTGAATTTCTATATCTGAATTCATGTATTTTAAGAATAGAATAGAATAGAATAATATTTTATTTACAGAGGGTTACACTTAATATCTAAAGATAACATACACGTGGCCCTCAAATTATACAATAAACGTAACATATATATTATAACAAAACTTATTAGTGTTAAAAATCCAAAAAAATTGACCTAGTCTGTGAAATTCTATCTGAAAGCTATTTTTGAAATATAAATTCTATCTATCTAAAGTAATTGATTTTTTAAAAGTTCTTTGGCAAAAGAATTAACAGATTTGAGTTCTTTAATCTTATTGGGCAATTCATTCCAGATTGAAGCAGCAGTATTGAAGTATTTTAAAGGTTTAATATGCAAATCCTGGGCACATTAAATAAATTAAGTAAATACTAATTGATTTTCTTTGATTAGATGCGCCTGACTGGCTGCAAGCAACAAACTTCGCTCCGCGTAATTTTAGTATTTTTAGCTATTTCACCACCTTGGTTTTAGTGGTTTTAAGCTATTTGGAAAGTTATCATCTTTGTCAAGTATGAGGCCGATTGGTTTGCCAAATTTCGCCCTGTCTGTGCTGTTTTCAACCCTACGACAAATGCCATCTCAACCGTGGATTAGCGGCTCTCTTCGTCAATATTTCTGTTGCTACATGAAGAATATTTCCCGTTTCGTCACTCTAACTGGCCATTAATCAAGGCTACCAACAAATGTCATCACTACCATCCAAAAACTTGGAATTGCAAGACGAAAACGTGGTTGTCGCGGTGGAATAGAGGTTAAACATCGTCGCAAAGAAGATACAAATTTGAATATTCCTGTTTTAATTACCAGACATCACGTGGGAATTGAACAATTGCAACCAAAACAACACGCAAAGTGTACGTCACGCAATACTAACAATCTTATCAAAATCACCATGTACACCTCATGTAATTCGGAAAATAGAAGCAGCCTTTATTTTGTACCTTCCTTGGGTTTATTGAATGTTATGAGCCTGGCTTCTAAAATTGACGAGGTGAAAGTCTTTTTGTCCAAGCAAGATGAAGACATCATGTGTATAACTGAAACATGGCTGAAAGATTCCATCAGTGACAGTGTTATCGACATACCTAATTACTGCATCACCCGCAAAGACAGGGTACACTCCCAGCATGGAGGAGTTTGCATTTTTATCAAAGATTCAATCATGTCCTCTCGTCTTCAAGCTCTAGAAGATCCCGCGGGCTGCGAGGCCTTATGGGTAAAGTTGACTCCCAAGCGTTTGCCACGTGGATACAGTTGTCTTGTTGTAGGCGTTATCTATCACCCGCCCTTGGCCAACGATGCCCATTTGGTGGAGTACCTCCTTGAAACACTATCCAAAATTGAGAGTTCCATCCCTAACGCTGGGTTATTAATAGCTGGTGATTTTAATCCTGCAGATACAACACAGCTTACTAACCATTTCCAACTATCGCAATTAGTGACCTTCCCTACGAGGGGAAATGTCACACTGGATCTTATTTTGACTAACTTGGCAAAGTTCTATGATGTTCCGCATGCTTCCCCACCCTTTTGCCTCTCCGATCACTGCACAGTGACAGTTCCTCCAAAACAGCGTGCAAAGGTTTACCGTTCTTATAAATTCGTCGAAGTAAGAGATGCGAGAGCAAGAGTCAAGCAAACTCTTGGTCGGTACTTTAGTTCCATAGATTGGTCAATATGTAATAATCTAAACAATGCCCATGAAAAGTATACCTACTTCAACAACATGGTTAACATTGGCCTGAATACTATACTTCCCAAGAAAAAAGTCAAGATCCATCACAGTGATGCTCCTTGGATTACTGCAAATCCCAAATCCCTTATTATACTCCGCCAAAAGGCCTTTACACAAAATAACATGGAACTGTTTATATTATACAGAAATAAGGTCAACAAAGAACGTAAACAGTGCAAAGCTAGATACTATCAAGCGAAAGTTGATCAACTTAGTCAAACTGATCCCAGAATGTGGTGGTCTCACTGCAGGCGTTTGTGCGGAATGGAAAAGTCATCGTCTGACCTTACAACTAAACTCCTTGCCGGTAACGCACCTACTGACGCAAATACGCAATCTCTTGCCAATGATATCAATATTGGGTTCTTGGAACCGCAGCAAGTTTTCCAGCCACTAGATCCTAATTACCAAGTTGATACAACTGGTTACACACCGCTGTTTGTTTCTTTGGATGACTTGGCAAAACATCTAAACTGCATCAATCCCTGTGAGGCTGGGGGCCCGGATGGCATCCCTAACTGGATCCTCCGTGACTATGCCTATGAACTAGTTCAACCTTTATGCAATCTTATTAACACCTCCTGGTCAGAGGGATCCTTGCCTGCTATTTGGAAGTGTGCGGACGTAACTCCACTTCCGAAAGTTTCCAGAATCACTGACATCAAGACAGATCTTAGACCTATTTCATTAACACCAACGATCTCTAGCTAAGGTTGCTGAGCATTTTATTGTTCACAACCGTTTGAAACAGTTTTCAGCAGTTATAAGACATCTTGGCCCAGACCAGTTTGGGTGCATTCCAAAGTCGTCTACCTCGCATGCACTTATCAGTATGATACATAAGTGGGCACAAGCCACAAATGGGTCAAGGAATGATGTGCGTGTTTTTATACTAGATTATAAAAAAGCGCTCGATCTTATTGATCACACCTTGCTTATGCAGAAGCTTGTTACTTATGGAATTAACCCTTTCATCATTAATTGGATAGCTGATTTCTTAAAGAACAGATTCCGACGTGTTAAATTGGCCAAAGATTGCCTGTCTGAGTGGAAATCAGTGCCTGCTGGGGTGCCGCAAGGCACCAAGCTCGGACCTTGGCTGTTCATCGTTATGATTGATGATCTGAAGGTTCCCTCATCAAGTGGTGTCATTAAGTACGTCGATGATACCACTATATACGAAATTGTCAACTGCAACTCTCCAAGCACCGCCCAAACATCATTAAACAAAATCACTGCGTGGTCTGTAGAAAATGAATTCCAGATTCACCCTAAGAAATGTAAAGAGTTACGAATTTCATTTTCTCGCACGCCTACAGAACGAGAAAATGTGACAATCAATGAATCTCCCATAATAGCGGTTGAATCAGTCAATATACTTGGTGTAGTTCTGCAGGATGATTTGAAATGGAACTCCCATGTTTCTGAAATCGTCAAGAAAGCTGGAAAAAGACTGTACTTCCTTTCGCAGTTGAAACGAGCGTGTGTCCAATCGGGAGATTTGGTAAAGTTTTACACTGCTCGCATTCGTTCCGTTCTTCTTTATGCCTGTCAAGTTTTCCACCATGGCTTACCCGACTACTTGAGCAACACCATGGAGAGAATACAGAAAAGAGCTTTGAAAATTGTCTATGGCTACGATCTACCCTACAGCGATGGTCTCTGCCTGTCAGGGCTGGAAACTTTATCTCAATGTAGAGAACGCCTCTCTAAGAAATTTTTCATATGATGCGCGTTATAGGAATGCCTTTTCGAGTTTTCTTTTTTGGTACTTGTATTTGGGTACCACATCCCATATGAATATCCCATGCACCCCTGGTATGTCGGTATCACAGTACCACATTATCACAATACCAAGTATCACATACATAACCAGTATCACAGTACCACGGTATCAATACCACGGTATCACAGCACCGCGGCATCACAGTGCCAGATTATCACGGTATCACAGTACCACGATATCACAGTACCAAAGTACCACGGTACCATGTACCATGTACCACAGTACCAAGGTACCGCAATACCACAGTACCACAGTACCACAGTACCACAGTACCACAGTACCACAGTACCACAGTACCAAGGTACCACAGTACCACAGTACCACAGTACCAAAGTACCACAGTAGCAAAGTACCAAGGTACCAAGGTACCAAGTATCACAGTACCAAGGACCACAGTAGCAAAGTACCAAGGTACCACAGTACCATGGTACCACAGGTACCACAGTACCATGGTACCACAGTACCAAGGTACCACAGTACCAAGGTACCACAGTAGCAAAGTACCAAGTACCACAGTACCAAGTACCAAGTACCAAGTACCAAGTACCAAGCTAAGGTACCACAGTACCAAGGTACCATGGTACCACAGTACCAAGTACCAAGGTACCACAGTACCACAGTACCACAGTACCACAGTACCATGGTACCACAGTACCACAGTACCAAGTACCATAGTACCAAGTACCACAGGTACCAAGTACCAAGGTACCACAGTACCACAGTAGCAAGGTACCACAGTAGCAAAGTACCAAGGTACCATGGTACCACAGTACAAAGTACCAAAGTACCAAGGTACCACAGTAGCACAGTACCAAGGTACCAAGGCACCACAGGTACCACAGTACCACAGTACCAAGGTACCACAGTACCACAGGTACCACAGTACCACAGTACCACAGTACCAAGTACCATAGTACCACAGTACCAAGGTACCACAGTACCACAGTACCAAAGTACCAAGGTACCACAGTAGCAAAGTACCAAGGTACCACAGTTACCACAGTACCACAGTACCAAGGTACCACAGTAGCAAAGTACCAAGTACCACAGTACCAAGTACCAAGTACCAAGTACCAAGCTAAGGTACCACAGTACCAAGGTACCATGGTACCAAGGTACCAAGTACCAAGGTACCACAGTACCACAGTACCAAGTACCATAGTACCAAGGTACCACACTACCAAGGTACCACAGTAACAAGGTACCACAGTACCACAGTACCAAGGTACCACAGTACCACAGGTACCACAGTACAAAGGTACCACAGTACCACAGTACCAAGGTACCACAGTACCACAGTACCAAAGTATCAAGGTACCACAGTAGCAAAGTACCAAGGTACCAAGGTAACACAGGTACCACAGTACCAAGGTACCACAGTAGCAAAGTACCAAGTACCACAGTACCAAGTACCAAGTACCAAGCTAAGGTACCACAGTACCAAGGTACCATGGTACCAAGGTACCAAGTACCAAGGTACCACAGTACCACAGTACCAAGTACCATAGTACCAAGGTACCACACTACCAAGGTACCACAGTAACAAGGTACCACAGTACCACAGTACCAAGGTACCACAGTACCACAGGTACCACAGTACCACAGTACAAAGGTACCACAGTACCACAGTACCAAGGTACCACAGTACCACAGTACCAAAGTATCAAGGTACCACAGTAGCAAAGTACCAAGGTACCAAGGTAACACAGGTACCACAGTACCAAGGTACCACAGTAGCAAAGTACCAAGTACCACAGTACCAAGTACCAAGTGCCAAGCTAAGGTACCACAGTACCAAGGTACCACAGTACCAAGGTACCATGGTACCAAGGTACCAAGGTACCAAGTACCAAGGTACCACAGTACCACAGTACCACAGTACCACAGTACCACAGTACCAAGTACCATAGTACCAAGGTACCACACTACCAAGGTACCACAGTACCAAGGTACCACAGTACCAAGGTACCACAGTAGCAAAGTACCAAGGTACCAAGGTACCACAGGTATCACAGTACCAAAGTACCAAGGTACCACAGTAGCACAGTACCAAGGTACCAAGGTACCACAGGTACCACAGTACCACAGTACCAAGGTACCACAGTACCACAGTACCACAGTACCAAAGTACCAAGGTACCACAGTACCACAGTACCAAGGTACCACAGTACCACAGTACCACAGTACCACAGTACCAAAGTACCAAGGTACCACAGTAGCAAAGTACCAAGGTACCACAGTACCACAGGTACCACAGTACCACAGTACCAAGGTACCAAGGTACCAAGTATCACAGTACCAAGAACCACAGTAGCAAAGTACCAAGGTACCACAGTACCAAGGTACCACAGTACCATGGTACCACAGTACCAAGGTACCAAGGTACCACAGTACCAAGTATCACACTAGTACTTTGAGTTGTTTGTACGTCGTTAATTATAAATGTCATTGATGTCTTGAATGTATAATACTTCAGGATACTTCTAATACTGTTGAACTGTTTGTCAATTATAAAATGCACACAAGTTTTAGAATTGCTGTCGTACAACTTACGTGTTATAATAAATTATATGCGGGATCGCCTTGTAGCTTGTCGTTGAAATCAGTTATACAACAATGCAGAATTGCTAGTTGGACTATTTTTGGTCGTTATCGAAAGACATTTATTCATTCCTCAATAATATCTGAATATTGCTCTCCAATTAACACACACACACACACAACAGGAAATGTTTACTGACTAACTGTCATGCAGCGGAGACTCGGTTGCCGCGATTCGGCGAATTTTAAGCTTCTAAAAGTTCAAATCTTCAGTTTTACATTCAGTCAAAATATGATTCTGGCACATAAATTTTTAAAGAAGATACATGTTACTTGTGGTAATCATACGAAGGAAATCCTGAAGAAATAATAGAGAAGTGTGTTGTGTTTGAGTCTCGCGGGGGATCTAATTTCCGTGACGTATAACAGCGCTGCGCTATTTCTGGTATAATAATTTTTGGCGCCAAAACCATTGAATACATTTTGCTCAGTCACTGCTGTCATGCTGCAATTGCTTCTTTTACTTGGCATTTTTATATTGGCATTTTTCAATCTCTTTCATTTACAGCAGATTACCTACCAGTTAGATACATGGAATTGCTAGCTGTAGAAAGAAACTTTCGAATCGAAACATTCCAATCGAACATTTTGCTAAATAATAGCCTTAGTCATGTTAGTTCAGAAAACATTCTCTCAAAGAGAAATTACAAGATCATCAAGATTGACCCCGGGTCATGCTAGTAATAAAGTTTGTTAATAACTGGAGTCCATCAAGCTGTCAAAACATCGACACATCAAACACTAATCAATCACGAGTCTCTTTTCTTAAATAAACTAGCTTTTTAAAATCAGTTAGTTTTATAATCATTGCCAACGCTAGCTGTTTGAGATTGTTTGAAAAATTGTTTTATACTCAAAGTACTAAATATTTTGAACTGTGTGTGTCCGACACTGATCCTTTTAGTTCAATATTGAAGGTCAACTAGCAGTGTTCGTCACACAACGCACAGGAGATAGACAAGAAAGATATATCAGACAAAGCGGTGTACTTTCGTGAGTTTTAGGGGAACAGTTCTGCTAACGTGGATACACCAGCTGTTGTCTGCTCGCAGCACTTCACTTTCTATTAGAAATAGCTAGTCTATAATCGTACTATTTGCTTGGGGCCTCAGAACACGGAGGCAGGTCATCGGGCCGTTTGATCTTTGTCTGACGCGATCAATGTTATGTCCTCTTGCGACATAGCGGTTGCACTTGTGATAACAGATTATATGTCATATGTAAACACAAGGTCCGAAAGTGCAACCCGACCAACAAAGGCATGTCTTGTCCATCCGTTTACACTGGATCACATACTGAGACAAAATTGTTGTCCTTGATCCTGCTAGTAGAACACCCTATGGCGTGGAGTGGCATTCAAAGTCATTTTTAATTCAATGCTGGGATAGCCGCCAGTATTGCCTGCTGTTAGTCATTATTCCGATAGAACTTCCCCATAAATCTCTAAAACTTATCGGACGGCAAAGCAAAGTAGCGGATGTATCTAAAATAGACAATGGTATGTAATTTGAAGACCATTTGTGATATAAGATACAGCCACGTCACTGTTAG
Organism: Telmatactis stephensoni; assembly: GCA_029948255.1. Taxonomy (NCBI): domain Eukaryota; kingdom Metazoa; phylum Cnidaria; class Anthozoa; order Actiniaria; family Isophelliidae; genus Telmatactis; species Telmatactis stephensoni. The sequence continues at coordinate 45,052 of JALIZF010001873.1, read as the reverse complement.
TATGACTTGGACGCCACAATAGATAGCCCTTCACTTTTCTTCTTCTTCTTCTTCCTTTTATCAGGGGGACTGATTAGACAGAAATGCTCAAATCATAAATTAATAATTGTCTGCTCATCCATTAATTGGCATCAGTTCCCCTGATTTAAATGCTTGATTGTTGATTTTAACTGTTTTAGTTGAGGGCACCTAGTTGAATAAAAGGTGCCTGCCAAAATCTTTAAATTTGCCATGTTGTTTTATCCAATTAGCACTGTGAACCTGTGGTATCTTGGTTCCTGATATTGTGGTACCTTGGTCCAGTTGGTACTGTGGTAGTCCTGGTACTGTGGTACCTTGGTACTGTGGTACCTTGGTAGTGTGGTACCTTGGTAGTGTGGTACCTTGGTACTGTGGTACTTGGTACTGTGTTACTTGGTACTGTGGTACTTGGTACTGTGGTACCTTGGTACTGTGGTACCTTGGTACTTTGCTACTGTGGTACTTTAGTACTGTGGTACCTTGGTACCTTGGTACTGTGGTACCTTGGTACTGTGGTACCTTGGTACTATGGTACTTGGTACTGTGGTACCTTGGTACTTTGTTACTGTGGTACTTGGTACTGTGGTACCTTGGTACTTTGCTACTGTGGTACCTTGGTACTATGGTACCTTGGTACTTGGTACTGTGTTACCTTGGTACTGTGGTACCTTGGTACCTTGGTACTGTGTTACCTTGGTACTTTGCTACTGTGGTACTTTGGTACTGTGGTACCTTGGTACCTTGGTACTGTGGTACTTTGGTACTGTGGTACCTTGGTACCTTGGTACTGTGGTACCTTGGTACTGTGGTACCTTGGCACTGTGGTACCTTGGTACTGTGGTACCTTGGTACTGTGGTACCTTGGTACTGTGGTACCTTGGTACTTTGGTACTTGGTACTTGGTACTTTGGTACTGTGGTACTGTGGTACCTTGGTACTTGGTACTGTGGTACTTGGTACTTGGTACTGTGGTACTGTGGTACCTTGGTACTGTGGTACCTTGGTACTGTGGTACTTGGTACTGTGGTACCTTGGTACTTGGTACTGTGTTACCTTGGTACCTTGGTACTGTGTTACCTTGGTACTGTGGTACCTTGGTACCTTGGTACTGTGGTACTTTGGTACTGTGGTACTGTGGTACCTTGGTACCTTGGTACTGTGGTACCTTGGTACTGTGTACCTTGGCACTGTGGTACCTTGGTACTGTGGTACCTTGGTACTGTGGTACCTTGGTACTGTGGTACCTTGGTACTGTGGTACCTTGGTACTGTGGTACCTTGGTACTGTGGTACCTTGGTACTGTGGTACCTTGGTACTGTGGTACCTTGGTACTTGGTACTTGGTACTTGGTACTTTGGTACTTGGTACTTGGTACTTGGTACTTGGTACTTGGTACTTGGTACTTGGTACTTGGTACTGTGGTACTGTGGTACCTTGGTACCTTGGTACTTGGTACTGTGGTACTTGGTACTGTGGTACCTTGGTACTGTGGTACCTTGGTACTGTGGTACTTGGTACTGTGGTACTTGGTACTGTGGTACCTTGGTACTGTGGTACTTGGTACTGTTGTACTTTGCTACTGTGGTACTGTGGTACCTTGGTACTTGGTACTGTGGTACTTGGTACTTGGTACTGCATGTGGTACCTTGGTACTTGGTACTGTGGTACTGTGGTACCTTGGTACTTGGTACTGTGGTACTGTGGTACTTGGTACTGTGGTACCTTGGTACTGTGGTACTGTGGTACTGTGGTACTGTGGTACCTTGGTACCTTGGTACTTTGGTACCTTGGTACTGTGGTACTGTGGTACTGTGGTACCTTGGTACTGTGGTACCTTGGTACTGTGGTACTGTGGTACCTTGGTACTGTGGTACTGTGGTACTTGGTACTGTGGTACCTTGGTACTTGGTACTGTGGTACTGTGGTACCTTGGTACTGTGGTACTGTGGTACTGTGGTACTGTGGTACCTTGGTACTGTGGTACCTTGGTACTGTGGTACCTTGGTACTGTGGTACCTTGGTACTTGGTACTGTGGTACCTTGGTACTGTGGTACCTTGGTACTGTGGTACCTTGGTACTTGGTACTGTGGTACCTTGGTACTGTGGTACTGTGGTACCTTGGTACTGTGGTACCTTGGTACTGTGGTACCTTGGTACTTGGTACTGTGGTACCTTGGTACTGTGGTACCTTGGTACTGTGGTACTGTGGTACCTTGGTACTGTGGTACTGTGGTACTTGGTACTGTGGTACCTTGGTACTTGGTACTGTGGTACTGTGGTACCTTGGTACTGTGGTACCTTGGTACTTGGTACTGTGGTACTGTGGTACCTTGGTACTGTGGTACCTTGGTACTGTGGTACTGTGGTACTGTGGTACCTTGGTACTGTGGTACTGTGGTACTGTGATACTGCGGTACTGTGGTACTGTGGTACTGTGATACTTGGTACTGTGATACTGCGGTACTGTGGTACTGTGGTACTGTGATACTTGGTACTGTGATACTGCGGTACTGTGGCACTGCGGTGCCGTGACAACGTGGTGCTGTGACACCGCGGTGCCGTGACAACGCGGTGCCGTGACAACGCTAATGCCGGGGTTGTAGGATTCCAGTCTTAGTTCATTTTTGAGCACCTTTTCGTCTTATCATTCTCGTTATTTTCGGGTACTATGTTACGTGTATCATGGGGAATTTGACAAGAATCTATTCCTATTTTAGGCATGGTATAAAATTTTTTGACAAGATTATTATTAATAAATCCGATAGCTTACATCATTTGTTGCCATTTAACACTGTAAAACCTAATGTCACACTGCGCAAGCAGAGGAAATTTAGAACTCCAGCTATTAAGACAAAGAGATATATGAAGACTTTTATAATTTCTAGAAGTATGAAGTATGATGAAGTATGATGATAATTAGACGTAGTTTACATCACAGCAATGTGATGATAGATGCATATAGTAGAAATTCAGTTTTTGTTTTTATTTTCATAATTGTTAACCTTAACAAATAAATTTATAATTAATTATATATGCAATTAAGGATTTTAATAAACCATCTATCTATCGATCTATCTTATACAATGAGATTTATGTGCCAGTTATAAAAACATTGAAAAGTTAGCTGTTCAGGTTAAATCTTAAAAAGAAATGCATTTGATAGACCTTGCTATCAAATTGACCCAGACTCTGAAGTGGCGTGTATTTTCAAAACTTGGCACTGAGCTCATTAGCTGATTTCCCAACTTTTTCAATTGTGGGTGCTCAAAATGTGCCCAAGGATCTTGGAATGGTTTGTTTTCATAAATATGAATTAATATTTCCATCATGATTTTTATGAACAAAAAGGAAATAGTTAGAATGATTGGTCTCAGGAACGAACGACATTAAATAGGTTAGGTCTGTTTGGGTGCACTCAATTTGAAGCTGACACTGTCAAATGTGAGCTCCTGTAATCTGCAATATAACAAAAAAGTTAGCTCTGTGATATTTCTATAATGTTAAATAGGATTAAATTCTAAGGAATGGGTCTGCTGTGATATTAATGTGTATTTAAAGATAAATTTGTTAGGTTAATATTTACATTGTAAATAATGCAAATCATTGTCTTACTTTTTGCAGTGGATTCAATGCAATTTCCATTTTATTGTCTTTTTCCTCTTTGTTTCGTTTTTCAAGCTGTGTTTTATTTGGAAAGGGTCGAGTTTTAACTTCAACTAGCAACTGTTGCTCCCCAGTAATCACTCCATCAGGGCTGGCTCCAAATCTAGCATCAGAAGAGGGTTTGAAGTACCCACACTGGAAATATTCATTTTACTGTCATTTTGAAATTGTTGCATTGCCTTTTTTTCCTGTTGCTTCCATCTGATAAAGTTTGGTAGTTTACTTCTTTTTGGATTTAAAAGATGTTCATCTATTCTGTTCTTAATTACAAACCATCCATTGTCAAACTCTTTTACACCACTGAATCCAAGGAGGGCTGGGACTTTGCTTGCAGTTATTGTCCCAATTCTTAGTGTTCTCCAGTTATTTGAACATTGTTCAACTTCTACATAATTTGGCTTTTTCAATAAAGGTATAGTGGTCCTTTCAATCTGGTATGGCTGGTCAGATGACATGCTACTAAAGGAGTTAGTACTTGACTCTGTTGATATTTGTGGCCTCCAAGGTGACTCAGTGCCTTCCTTGAATCTAGGTGTTAAAACGTCTTTGTCATAATCTAGACCTTTCTTACTTTTTTCATACTTGGCTTTGTATCGTAGATGTAAAAACAATCCAGACTTCTTTTTGTACTTGGACAACACTGAATAAAAATGGTTTTCAACAGCTGCTTTTTTTGCAATATTATCCTTGATTTGCTTTTCCATTTCAATAACATCACGTCTGTACCAACCACTGAAGTCACTTCTTTCTTTGTTTTGTTCTACAATGTTTTCTTCTGTCTTATTGTTTTCATTCCATGTCTTGCTCCTCTGAGATTTATTAAGTGGGCATCTCTGTTAAAGACGCCCACCGATTTTGACTTTCGAAATAGATTTTCCTGGCACTCTATTATTTTGAAGACCTGACCTAAAGAATGACTAAATTGAACTTAGTTTGCTAAAAAAATATTCATTTATTTTTTTGGATTCCGCCAAGCCTTCACTCAGCACAATTGCCATTTTGAAGTCCAGCAGATAGCAAAATACCAAGATATTGACATTGCCGTAAAGAAACAAATTTGTATATGGATGTGTTCCTGTATCCTTCTACTTTGTTAGGCCACATGACGTTCAAAAATTACATTTTGTTTTTTAACGGTAGCAAGAAAATTCTAGACCCTCCTAGCCTGTACACACTGTGTTCGACATCACCAAACATCTCAACTTTAAGGGCTTGTTTCAAAATCGTGGGACCTTATTCATTCTCTTCCAGTATATGCGCATAGCGTACTAACGTTGGCCAATACAAAACGCTTATAATTTTTTTTTCTGCACTCTATTTTCTAGAAAAATACAAGAGCTCAAACTTCAGGTAATTTGAAAATATGTCGAAATTCACCATACATTATATGTAATTTTTTAATATAACAGCTAACATATACTACCTTATTTGGTCCTACATGCAGCTTGGTAGTCGTGGGAAGCCGTATTCAATCCACTTTAACTTAAAAAATTACTGCTTGACTTTCGAGCATGCAGCCAGGAATTCCAGGGCAAATTCGATGAACAGTCACATGGTGATGTGAAAACTTGGTGGTGGTTTCACTGGCTTCTAATTTCCGTGCAAAGTTCGTTCTGTGCAATCTTTAAATAAAATAGTCATCTTCAGAGATGCAGTTAACCATGGTTAACCATACACAAGACAAAACTGGCATTGCTCTATCAAAACGAGTGAAAATGCTGAAGAGAAAACTTGTTCGAATTCACAAATGTGTTACATTGAGATCACTCGTTCCCAGTCCACCAGTATTTAGGTACAGGGGGAGGGGGTAGAGGGGAGTTTTTGCAAAGCAGGAAGTTAATTTAAAAGATATTTTCCTGTTTTTTCTGCAATTAGATTCTATCTTCAATTATGAATAATCTGTAATCGAGATAGATAGATAGATAGTTTATTGAATAACTACATAGCAGCCAAGGGCTGAATTGCGTAATTACAAAAAGGTCAATTTAAGAAAGTGATTATAAAATTTATCTAAAATATAAGTGAAATCCCATTTTAAGTCTTTATACAAATCTAAAACATATGTGACGGTCCAAAGATGATTTAAATATTAAATGTTAAACTCTCTGCACATAGATGGAATATAAGTGTTTCTGAAACGTTCAGTGTTCAATACTGGAATGGTAAACTTTCTGTTTCTTCTTAAACTGTATTGGCTTTCAAGTCTTGGCGGGAGAAGACTGTTTAGTCTGTGCGATGGGCTTGAAATTACATCAAACAATGCATGACAATGTTCGTGACGTCGAGAGAGCAGAGTAGATAGACGAAATCTGTCTAAATTGTTATCATAAGACATCAAAGGTGAAATGATAGCTAATGCTCTCTTCTGTACTCTCTCGATTTCAGCACTTAAGTACTGAGGGAGACTGTGGTGAAATACGGGTGAGGCATACTCGAGGACAGACCTTATTGTTGTACAGTAAAAATTCTTGATATCCTCAGGAGGCACATCAGCACGTTTAAGGAGGACCAGAAAATATAAGCGCTTGTTAGCTTTCTTGATAGAGGCGTGAATATGATCGTCGGAGGTTACTCGAGAAGGTAACTCCTAAAATTTTGGCACTGTCCACACCACTTAGGTCTGTACCATTGACGACCACCGGATCAAACTCATGGGGATTCCTCTTAAAATCGACGATTAGCTCTTTACATTTATCAGCGTTCAGCTGCATGTGGTTAATGGACGACCAGGTTTCCACAGTGGTAACTGCGTTTTGTAGAGCACTAGGAGCTCCTTTTGGGACTACTTCAGCAATCGTAGTATCGTCTACGTACTTCCAGGTGAGAACGTCTGGAACACTTAAATCATTGATCATCAACAGGAACAACCATGGGCCAAGTTTCGTACCTTGGGGTACCCCGGATAGGACTGGGCAACATTCAGACAGGCAATCATTAGAAAGCTTAACCCGTTGTTTACGGCTCACGAGGAAGTCAACGATCCAACGAGCAACACCACGCGGGAGGGACAACCCATAAAGCTTAGTTACAAGAAGATGGTGATCAATTAGATCAAAGGCCTTTTTGTAGTCAAACAAGATAACTCTTACAGCCGCACCAGAACTATCAGTTGCTTGGGCCCATTGGTGAAACATAGATACGAGGGCTTGAACTGTCGATGATTTCGGAATAGCACCAAATTGATTAGGATCAATAACTTGAGTACCGCAGGGCCAAGATATCTTGATACAATGAAGTCCTCGGCGATCTTGAAAAGAGCTGGAGTCAAGTTTATAGGACGCAGGTGCTTGTTGATATCAGTAATAGGTTTTGATTTAGGAACAGGCACAACATCAGCAAGCTTCCAAGCTTGTGGCAATTCTTGTTCAGCAAAGCTGCTGTTAACTATGACAGAAACAGGATAAGCAAGAATCTCAGCGTATTCTTTTAACAACCAGTTTGGGATGCCATCGGCACCACACGCCTTGCGAGGATTCAAGTTCATTAAGGCAGATTGCATAGATTGTTCAGATACATGTGCTACTTCAGAGTTTATTTCAAAGGGCGGAGGATGATGCAGACACTGAAAAGAGTTCATAGGTTCCAAAAATGAGTCGTTTATCAGGTTAGCAATGTCTAGGGATGATAGGTCATCATTACACTGGATGTGATGAATACACAGGTAGCCCAAATCATATATTGAAGATTTAGGCTAGGCCGGTATCCCGAAAATCCTGCTATTTCGCCTGAAACACATCACTCTTTCATTTCTTACTTTTTCCCTTCAACTATTATCAGTCAATCAGTGATCTGTACCCCCTCCCCCGATGTACGTTATTTGGCCGGCTACTCCGTCACTGATTCATATACAGGTACCTAGCCTTACAAGTTTAATTGATCACTTTTTCCCTTTAATTATTATTAGTTCCTTTCCAACGCTCTGGTCATCTCCAAAAGCTTTTGACTTTCCTATTAGTTTGGGATAGCGGGGTCCTTCTGCAATTCCATTTGTACGTACAGTGCATTAAATATACAACTTGAATCCAAAAAATGTTGTCGGAACAAGTCCACATTGTACACTCCATGACTACACTACTAATTTCTGTAGCTTCTTAACGGGATATTTGTAAGCATAAAGACTAAGAATTTGAGTTTTCATAATTTTTTTGTTGGAGCGTTTTTGTAGGCTTGTTTAAGTGTCAAAAGATCGCTGGAAACACTATCAGACTCTGATAACTGGCTACATGATCGTAAAAGTTCCTCTCCAGCCTTTGGCGCAATTACGTTACATACAACGTTACATCCTTCCATGGCTTTGTCTATGCATATTTCTTTTTCCTCGTCGGTTGCTTCCTCCCAGGTGGTTTTAAGTTGAAATGTCAATGGACTGACCTTGCCGACCATGGTGTATTCAGATAAACTACCCATTGCTTCATTGTATATAGCAACAAAGACATTGTTTCTTCTTGCTGATCTTCTTCTTGAGAGCTGCCATTACCTTGCGCAAGCCACTGTCCGGGTGTCCATTCAGGTTGATTTTCAGCCGGTCTATGTAGATGTTTAGTAGTTGCTGGAGTACAAGGGGTGGTTTCTGCTATGTTTAATAATGCAAGTCGTTTCGCCAGTCTAAAAATATAAAAACGTTTTTTTTACCAATCTGAACCGGTTTTTTTTTTTTTCGTTTACAATTAGGTAATTTTATTTTTTTCTATAACATCACATTTAAACAACATTTATATTTACTTCATGAAGACATTAAATTTGCTGCTCTTGAAGAGTTTGAAGCAAAAGTGCTACATCTTCGGGCGCGTCCGGTGGAGGGTATTAGTACAATACAATACAATACAATACAATACAATACAATACAATACAATACAATACAATACAATACAATACAATACAATACAATACAATACAATACAATACAATACAATACAATACAATACAATACAATACAATACAATACAATACAATACAATACAATACAATACAATACAATACAATACAATACAATACAATACAATACAATACAATTTATTATTTCTCCTTTAGGGTTTTTCAGAATAATATTACAAATTTAAAATGAAATCTAGTTATAATAATACTTGTTACATACAGAATAGTATAAGATCATAGTAAAGATACTCTGATGGCGGAAAGGCTCAATAACGAAAATAAAACATATGACGAACATTTTAACATATCATCGTAGTGATGTTTGTCGGGTTACTTTTTCAGACCTTGATTCCTCATTTTCTTGAAGAGTTTAATATTTTTTCTAGATCTTCTTCTTCTATTTCCAACTCAACTACAGTTTGTGCGTTCTTTTATTGTTTCTGCTTTTTTAAACACGATGAGCAAATTCCTGGGGAAATTGTTTTTTTAAATCATTAAACCATTATTTATAAGTTATCATTTACTGCTTCAATGTAAATGTGGAAGTGTGTTTATTCCAAATTCACGACATCTTTAATTGTTCTTTAGCTGCTTCTTTGGTCCAGAATGCAGTGGAAATTGACACGTTTTCAATGGAGGCCAATTCCGGCCAAGATTGTACCTGTGTTTTGGGCAGATCCGCATTTCTTCTTGCTTCACGATGGGTATAAAAAACATCCCCGCTCGAAACAAAATTAATTCGTGCTCTTCCATTTTGCCAACAAGTTTAGAAAGATGACAACTTTGTAAGTGGCATGTTATATCGCTCTTACAATCTAATAACCTCTGAGAGCAGTTCAAAGTATTGAACTTTTCCACCTGCATATTTAGCTTTTTGATAGTCTCGAATAGTGTTTTCGTTAACCACAGGGACGTTTAGATCATCATTTTTTCCAATCACTTTCTAATTGGCAGACGCTGGAGGAACTTCCAAGGCTTCCAATGAGATAGACAATTTATATGTTTGAGTGATGCGTAGTACTTTCTTCTCGAATAGTTCAAAAGATTCCCTTAAAGGAGCTAACCTATCGACGAGTTCTTGCTTTTTTCCGGTAACCTTTAACCCTAGTTCCTTGCAGTAATTCTTCAAACTTTCTTTATCAAGCGATGTCAAGCTTTCTGGGGATATATCACTTTTAATTGCCACAAACGAAGAGACTTTCGATTCACGAATTTTCGAATCGCTTGCCGCCATTTTGAATCCGGAATACAAAGTCCGGAAAAATCCGGTAGTGCCAGTCCCCCGCGCGCCATGAAATAAAGCAATACCAGGGGCGAATCCAGGACTATCGTCAGGAGTGGGTGAACCATCATATAAATTGGAAACTACACAATGGATATTAAAAAAACGTTCTGAGAAAAAGGACCCAAAGTCATCTCAGGAGAGGGGCGCTCCCCCTGAGCCCCTCCCCTAAATCCGCCCTTGCATACATACTATATGTGCACGCATGTGTCATTCTATAGTATCTCAATAGTTTTAGACATATAATCATAGATTTTTCAGATAAAGAGCCAACCTGCTAGTGGATATACGAAAGTTATTATTACTACTATTCCATAGAGTAACACTGCTTAGCATATGATGTCTTAACTAGGCCTTCGTAGATCTTTATACTTTCTTTATAGTCTTTGTCCTATCTAGGTTTACAATAGTTGGGGTTAACCAATTTTTTTTTTCTTTATCCCGATTTTCTTGTCTGCAACATCAGCCATTGTCTGGCACATTCTGCAATATTGGGGATGATATGAGTTTGGTATTGCCATGCTCGGCCTTGAGGCGTATCAAGAAATGATTGTGGGAATTGAAATCCTTTATACTTCCATGTAAAATATTTATTATATAGAGTTTCGTTTTTACTGACCATCATCAAGTAGTCCACCAATTTCTTTGGTCTTTAACTTTGATGATGGAGTTGTTTAAGTTTCCTCCTAACAACTCGTCGACGTTATCAGATCCCATGTAAACGGGCACTGAGCTTGCATTCAATGCATGTGTGAGTTGGTCATCTATAAAATAAGCACAATCTTGATTGTGAAAAACAATAGTAAACTTGTACTTTCGCAAAAATTTTGTCTTTGCTGCTTTGAAATGTCCAAGATATCGATCTTGTAAGTCGTTCTTGTTCCTCAAGCACGAACTATATGAGTCAACTTGTGTGTGTTTCATGAGTTCTCTCAAATATGCAGTTCTTCCCGTCTCGCAGTTCGAGAACGTGGTCGCAATAAGTCCCGTTTTGTAGGCAAATGGAACAGGTCTTGGTTCTATCGAAGGTTTGACGAAGATGGCAAGAAGAAGTCAGCCACATTGGGTCGATAGCTCATGAGATACGAAAACTTCGCTAAGAAGTCTTTGTTATAAAGTACTGGAGTTTAAACCGGGTTTTCCCAAGTAAAAAGTGTGAGAGGAAGATAATTGTATTGTGGTGGCGGTAATGGGCTTCAATCTCTAGCGTGAATAACCATAATACTGGCATTGGCTGCACGTTTTTCGATTTGCTTGACGCGTCGGAATTGTTACGTTGGCATTCTCTTGAGTCAGAGAATACGCGACGGCGAATCATTTTGCATTTGGCGTGAAAGTAAAAAGGTATTCTCTCATTTGAGTGCCAAACACACAAAGCCAGGCACGAAAAAAAATATTAAGGTCGCGTTATTCTCTCCGCCGTTTGCTGTTTCCTGTTTGCGTGAATCTTAACCTCTCTCTTCAGGGTCGTTACATGGTACGTGGGATCAGCAGGGTCGTTACATGCTACGTTTTTTCACACGTGATGTCGTTTTTTTGAACAAAAATTCTGATCCTTGATCCAAAAAGTTATTTTTTTTTATTTTGATCCCTGATCCCAGCCGATCCCAGCTGATCCCGATATTCCTTTTTTATAGCAAATGTTAGAACTCTGACAGACTTTTAGAATCTTCTTTATTCTTCTCTAGCTCCTTCTTCTTCTGGCCTAATTCTTCTGATTCTTCTGATCTTAGAACTTCTAATTATTTGGCTTATGGCCCGACAGTGTTTAGGCTTCAAGTTAGACTCGATCTGGACATAAATTTAAGAAGCCCTTTTCCAAATCGTAGCCAATTTAAACCTTTTATGGTAAGAATTAAGATTCCATTTATAATGTTTTGGCTGATTTTGGACATCTCTCTAGAGATGGGATTCTGCCTGTCTATACCACATATAGCACACTAAAACCACAAATTTAGCAACCAATGAATTAGTTTCTAATTATCACATGGTAAATACATTTTTCAACTATGGATATCTTTTCGTTCAAATTCGACGTTGACTGTTGACTAAACAATCGCTAATACGGATTTTAGCATTTACCAGGAAGGATATGCGGGGACATGTGGCATAGCAACATTCTAAATTCCCGGGACAACCTGCGTACGCCACACGTTACCGCATGCCCAACTTTGAACTTGCCGAGCCGCTCAAAATCCTACTTGAACTTGAAATTCTATTCTAGACTTATACAAGCTGAAACGCTGTAACAACGTGACTAACCAAACAACAAATCATTAATTTTTACTATGTTAACTTAGCTAAAAAACGTTGTATAACACGATTGTATAATAAAATATGTGCATGAAAGCAAACAAGATATGCGCGTGAAAATGGAAACACTTCATTTGTATTTAATGCATAACACCGGATCTATATAAAAGTGTCATTCAAAAGTGGCTGATACCTAGTGTCATTCAAAAGTGGCTGATACCTGGTATGAGATATTTATATGATATTGCAGATGGATTGCTTGGTGAAGGATGCCATGATGTTCTGTTGTAAGGTGTATAACGGTCATTATTAGTGTTAACCATCCATCAATCTATTTATCGATCCATCCGACATCCATCCATCCATCCATCCATCCATCCATCCATCCATCCATCCATCCATCCATCCATCCATCCATCCATCCATCAATTCATCCATGATGATTCTTATGGCGGACGGACTGATTTAATAGATTAATCAGCTTTGTCAATAAAAATAACATTTTATCCAAAAACAATTTGGATTTCGCTCAAAACACTCAACCAACCAGGCTGTCTTATCTATAATAGACAAAATTCAGTGTGCTATCGAGGAGGGTGCATACTAGCTCTTGTGGCACTTTACTCGATTTAACACTGTACAAAAAGGCAAATATTCGAGAAGAATATGCTTGAATATGGACATGCATACTTTAAGTATTCAAAAAATCCCATGGTATTCAAGTCCGAGTGATGCAACGTCATGCTAGAATCACTCGGTACGAATCCAGCCAGTTTTTCCATTTTCGTCCCGTATACTCTTGACTGACCTGATGTACAAAATACGCATACTCTTGAATTCGTTTCGTTGATGCTTCGAATATTCTTGAATATTAGACATTTTCAAATTCTTCCTAACGAACTACCGTACGAATGTCAGTCGTATGTTACGAATATTCTTGAATACTAGACATCCCTGACGTCTTCTTATCGAACCACCCTCCGAATTTCAGTCGTATGTTACGAATATTCCTGTATACTAGACATCCCTGACGTCTTCTTAGCGAACCACCCTCCGAATTTCAGTCGTATGTTACGAATATTCCTGAATACTAGACATCCCTGACGTCTTCTTAGCGAACCATCCCCCGAATTTCAGTCGTATGTTACGAATATTCCTGAATACTAGAAATCCCTGACGTCTTCTTATCGAACTACCCACTGAATATCATTGGTATTATACAAATATTCTTGAATGCTCAACGTATTCCTCCCAACATCCTCTCCAAATACGGTAGATTTTCAAGCATTTTTTTGCAAAAGCCTTATTATTTACCCACTCAAAGCCCCTATAACTGCATCCAAATACATAATGAATAGAATAAACAAATTTATAAACAAATTCATAGCATTGAAATGTGTTTTATTAAAATACGGTATAAAATACATCAATTGACACGGCGGTATAAACATTTGAACAGTAATAGATAATAGACTACTACCTTGAATCTATTTCTTAAATGTGTCTAATAGTGTCCTTTACACTCAATTAACTGTTCGCAATCAATGTAGCCACATGACAAGTTGACGTACGAATAGAGCGGTATGAAGCACCTCGAAGAAATAGACGTTGATCACTGGTTCAGTCCCATGCTTGAGCTTTTTTGGCCTTTTCGCTTTTAAAGTCGCAATCCAAGATTCTCCAGTTTAACTAAGAAGATATAAAAGTATATATTTTAAGATCTTTTCGTTTAAAAACATTAATCACAACCGAGAGCACAACTCAATGTGCAGGCTACATGTATTTATACCCGAGCTGATTTACTGGAAAGAACAATCATATTCCTGACATACTGAAATCAAAACATGAAAACAAGAGGATGTCCTTTATGACCTTCTCCCTGCCTGTAAGAAGGTTTAAAAGTTGACTTTTTGTAGAGTAAATTAAGCTTAATCTCGGTCAAATATACTTATCAACTTACCAGCGACTCAGTCGGCGTCCCTTCCCTCAGAGTAGAATAACTGACTATTTGTACTCTGATGAAGCTTGTTCTTCTTTCCAACCACGTATTAAAGCTTTCTCAATCTTTCTACCTCAATTTGAGATTAATGTAGGCCATATTTTAGGCTCAAAATAGAGATTTTTGTAGAAAATATTCGCTTAATCTCCTTGTACTTTCAACGGTTTACTCAAAATGTCGACCGCCCAAAACAGCAACGTAACAGCATTCAAATTACCCACGTGATCGAATACCGCGTTTTCATTGGTTTATTGTGAAAAATGTACGGGATTCCTGGTAGTTACTTCACTTATGGTACTTGAAAATTCCTGAGATTTTCTCCTATATTCTCAGGAACTCCAAAGGACTCCCACGTACTCCCATAGACTCCCATAGACTCCCACCTACACCCATACACTCCCACGTACTCCCATAGACTCCCGTATACTCCCATAGACTCCCACGTACTCCCATAGACTCCCGTATACTCCCATAGACTCCCACGTACTCCCATAGACTCCCACGTACTCCCATAGACTCCCACCTACTCCCATAGACTCCTACATACTCCCATAGACTCCCAAAGACTCCCATAGACTCCCACGTACTCCCATAGACTCCCACCTACACCCATACACTCCCACGTACTCCCATAGACTCCCGTATACTCCCTTAGACTCCCGTGTACTCCCATAGATTCCCACATACTCCGATAGACTCCCGTATACTCCCATAGACTCCCACGTACTCCCATAGACTCCCACGTACTCCCATAGACTCCCAACTACTCCCATAGACTCCCTAGTACTCCCATAGACTCCCTCCTACTCCCATAGACTCCCACCTACTCCCATAGACTCCCAAAGACTCCCATAGACTCCCTCGTACTCCCATAGACTCCCATCTACTCCCATAGACTCCAACGTGCTCCCATAGACACCCGTGTACTCCCTTAGACTCCCGTGTACTCCCATAGATTCCCACATACTCCCATAGACCCCCGTTTACTCCCATAGACTCCCACGTACTCCCATAGACTCTCACGTACTCCCATAGACTCCCACCTACTCCCATAGACTCCCGTATACTCCCTTAGACTCCCGTGTACTCCCATAGATTCCCACATACTCCGATAGACTCCCGTATACTCCCATAGACTCCCACGTACTCCCATAGACTCCCACGTACTCCCATAGACTCCCAACTACTCCCATAGACTCCCTAGTACTCCCATAGACTCCCTCCTACTCCCATAGACTCCCACCTACTCCCATAGACTCCCAAAGACTCCCATAGACTCCCTCGTACTCCCATAGACTCCCATCTACTCCCATAGACTCCAACGTGCTCCCATAGACACCCGTGTACTCCCTTAGACTCCCGTGTACTCCCATAGATTCCCACATACTCCCATAGACCCCCGTTTACTCCCATAGACTCCCACGTACTCCCATAGACTCTCACGTACTCCCATAGACTCCCACCTACTCCCATAGACTCCTTCGTACTCCCATAGACTCCCTCCTACTCCCATAGACTCCCACGTACTCCCATAGACTCCCGTGTACTCCCATAGACTCCCGTGTACTCCCATAGACCCTTACGTACTCCCATAGACTCCCGTATACTCTCATAGACTCCAACGTACTCCCATAGACTTCCACGTACTCCCATAGACTCCCATGTACTCCCATAGACTCCCACGTACTCCCATAGACTCCCGTATACTCCCATAGACTCCCACGTACGCCCATAGACTCCCTCGTACTCCCATAGACTCCGTCGTACTCCCATAGACTCCCACGTACTCTCATAGACTCTCTTGTACTCCCCAAGACTCCCGCATACTCCCATAGACTCCCATAGACTCCCATTGACTCCCACCTACTCCCATAGACTCCTACATACTCCCATAGACTCCCAAAGACTCCCATAGACTCCCACGTACTCCCATAGACTCCCACCTACACCCATACACTCCCACGTACTCCCATAGACTCCCGTATACTCCCTTAGACTCCCGTGTACTCCCATAGATTCCCACATACTCCGATAGACTCCTGTATACTCCCATAGACTCCCACGTACTCCCATAGACTCCCACGTACTCCCATAGACTCCCAACTACTCCCATAGACTCCCTAGTACTCCCATAGACTCCCTCCTACTCCCATAGACTCCCACCTACTCCCATAGACTCCCAAAGACTCCCATAGACTCCCTCGTACTCCCATAGACTCCCATCTACTCCCATAGACTCCCACTTGCTCCCATAGACACCCGTGTACTCCCTTAGACTCCCGTGTACTCCCATAGATTCCCACATACTCCCATAGACCCCCGTATACTCCCATAGACTCCCACGTACTCCCATAGACTCCCACGTACTCCCATAGACTCCCACCTACTCCCATAGACTCCTTCGTACTCCCATAGACTCCCTCCTACTCCCATAGACTCCCACGTACTCCCATAGACTCCCGTGTACTCCCATAGACTCCCGTGTACTTCTATAGACCCTTAACGTACTCCCATAGACTCCCGTATACTCTCATAGACTCCAACGTACTCCCATAGACTTCCACGTACTCCCATAGACTCCCATGTACTCCCATAGACTCCCACGTACTCCCATAGACTCCCGTATACTCCCATAGACTCCCACGTACTCTCATAGACTCTCTTGTACTCCCCAAGACTCCCGCGTACTCCCATAGACTCCCATAGACTCCCATAGACTCCCGTGTACTCCCATAGACTCCCGCGTTCTCCCATAGACTCCCGTGTGCTCCACTAGACTCCCCTGTACTCCCATAGAGTCCCACGTACTCCCGCGTACTCCCATAGACTCCCACATACTCCCATAGACTGCAACGTACTCCCATAGACTCCCTTGTACTCCCATAGACTCCCACGTACTCCCATAGACTCCCACCTTCTCCCATAGACTCCCATGTACTCCCATAGACTCTCATGTTCTCCCATGGACTCTCACGTACTCCCGTGCACTCCCATAAACTCCCATGCACTCCCATAGACTCCCTTGTACTCCCATAGACTCTCACATACTCTCATAGACTTTCATAGACTCCCGCGTACTCCCATAGACTCCCACGTACTCCCATAGACTCCCACGTACTCCCATAGACTCCCACGTACTCCCATAGACTCCCTTTTACTCCCACAGACTCCCACGTACTCCTATAGACTCCCTTGTACTTCCATAGATTCTCGTGTACTTCCGTTGTTTCCCTTGTACTCCCTTGGACTCCCTTGTGTTCCCATAGAGTTTAGTGTATTTCTATAGACTCCTCTGTACTCCCATAGACTACCACATCCTCCCATAGACTCCCTTGTATTCCCATAGACTCCCACACTTCCACACTCCCCTCTTGAGCTCGATGACAAACATAAAGGAATCGAGTTACATAAATTGAAAACTTTCTTTTCGAACTATTTGCTTGTTTGGTCTTGTTTGGATAAAAAACCGGCACAATTATAATAACAACTATTCTGAGATTTAAAAAAATTTATTATACTTAAGGAATGACCATTTTCGTTTTAGTTTCGTAGTAATGAATAAAGCAACTCCATTGAATTACCAATTACATGTACAGGGTTACAAAAGCAACTGATAGTATATTAGAGTGGTTTTCATAAACCAAGCCTCGTCGGCTATCAGCTCATGTACGACGACATTGAGTGGAATAATGGTTAAACGGTATTTCACGGTATTTATTATTTCAAATTTCCCCTTCATTTTGGTGGATACCAAAACAATTAGACCTATAGCTCTTGGCCTTATGGACAACGATTGCCTCATGGGCTATCAAATCGTAGTCCATGAGGCCGAGAGGTCTAATTGTTAAATAACCCAGTAGTAGAGAGCCAACCAGAGCGAGCGCTTGCTCATATCCAGTGATTGACAATATAATAAACTAATTTATTTAGTGCTATTGCGCTTAAAGTATTTTACTTTCTATTGTTCAATGCCCGCTATTAGATAGCAAAGGTATTTATTGTTTCACGGTTTTTCTATTCTGAACTCTGTTGACTTTCGATCTGTTCTGCTCATTATCAAGTTTCCAACGATTTACATGTACGATGCACATGTGGTAAAAACTGGAAGACTCAACAAATGGGAGTGGAAACAACATGTGCGACAACAAGATGTGTTTGTCACAAACATGGCAAGCCTTGTACAAGGAAATGCCAGTGCAAAGTGTCTATGTGCAACAATAAACAGTCAACACCTGAAGCAGATTTGTACAAGCACTTACCAAACCGGGGTTGTAGTTGTGGGCAGTCAAATGCCTCCACTAAATCTTGCCAAAATGGTGAAAGAAGAAGCAAATGTCCATGTGCTATACGAGCAATTGGATGCACGGACATTTGCAGATGTTACAATTGTGCGAATGGAGGAACATCAGTTGCTAAAACGACACCATCAAAAAGAAAAAGAGAAACAGTTTCTCCTTACACGAAAAAGAAATCTAGAGATTTTTTAAGTGATAATGGAGCAACGGTAAAAACCGGCCCATGGACTGAATTAGAGACATTCTGTCTCATGGTATGTAAGGAGTTGTTATGCAGTCATGGAATCCCAATTACGTCCACAAATCTAAAAGAAATGTATAACTTTGTTGTGAAATGCAACAATACTAAGAACATTTCTCTGATGATAAATGAGAAAAGTACATCTCAGGTGGCAGCAAAGATGTTGTACCACAATTAAATCACAATTTATATCAGGAAAGAAAGCAAACAAATCGTGCACAGGGACATATCCAGGATTTTTCATGGAGGGGGTGGAGTCCTTACATACCAAATTATCATTATGACGTCACGACGTCATGGTCAGATTTGTTATTTTTATTGCTTTTTGGCTTACAAAGGGGTAATGGATATGCCCCTGGTGCAAATATTGAACTAAATTAACAAATATTCAAACAGAACATGCAACTTTTTTGGACGAGTAAATATGCCTAAAACAGCATTGGGGTTTATTGATTAAGGGAGTGTTTATTCTTGAATGACGTCGTGCTAATCAAATATTTTTATAACAGCAGTTAACTTTGACTTTTTGTCAAAAAGGAAATAACAGTTGAGAAAACACAACACAGATTTTTAGGCACATTATGATTAGTACTGTTTGATTTAAGGCATAAATGATGTTTTTTTCTTGGTTGTACACTAACTTTTAATAATTGACAATGATGGCTGCATGCTAAGCAGCTTTTACACATTTTTGCTAATAACTTGATAAAGTCAATGTTTATGACAATACTGCGCTACGTAATGACGTTTGTAAATGATTCACACAATAACTATAACTATGAGTTTTCTTTTGTGAAATAAGATTTGGGAATTGTAAGATGGACAAACTAGGGCCATTGTAACAGCTTAGCTACAAGAGTGCTCAACCGGAACCGCTCCACAAATATCCGCTCCACAGGGGTCTTTGTCCTGGCTGGCAAAATAAACTGGTTTGTATGCTAGCTGGGAATTCAAAGAACATGCCTCTACTGGCTCGCTAAAAAGGCGTTAAATATACCTCTGCTGGCTGGCAAACGAATCTGATATTTGCTGGCTGATCGGTTATTTATTACCTGGCTGGCTATTGTATGGAACCCTCCCCTCCCCTAGCTCTTACAGATCCAGCTAGCTGCGCTTTGGAACGCCTGCTTCCTGAGGCTAGCGGGAACAGGCTAGTGTGCGTTACGCATTTTAAAAAGATAACCGGATGTAACGTAAACTCGGTTACCATGCAAAATGTGTGAAAACGTAATCCCATACTGCTTTTGTTCTGCTGAAAGGCCGAAAGAGCGCACTTTTCAGTAAAGCTAGTGAAGCCGTTGATACAAGTAAAGAAGTTGTTTTGTCACCTTAGTTTCTGACTTCGAGGAATAGGTAAGTAATACATATCAGAAAAAACTTGCAAATACTGTATATTAAGTTGAATTTACATCTTGATGTGCAGATTTATTTTCTCGCTTTAATTATAATTTTGTTCTTTTTGTAGATCAGTGCAGACTTAAGTCATGTGTTACTTACAAGGTAAAACATTTAATTTTTACTTTTTGGATCCTATATATTTGTTTGATTTCCTTGATTAAGCCACCTATCCTATATTTGCGTCGACCCTGCCGAATGGAGCAGGATGGAATTCAGCGGGAATTCAGTCACCACAATCTCCATGCTGTCCTCCGTTCTTTAGAAAGTTTGCTTGTTGCTTACTATTTTCAACAGCTTTGGTCTGTGTTAAAAATAGTTTGTTCGATTCGCTAGAATTTCAATCAGTAATGATTATAATATCGAAAACTTGAAGCGCGCGACCAAGTGTTGAAACACTTCCTTTGCGACGTTGGTATTTGTTACAGTAAAACTCGGGGTAAAGTGTGCCGGGTACACTTTTATCCTTTAGCAGTCGTCAAAACTTCTTTCTATTTTAATGTTTTAATCTAGATGAATAACTTTTTTCATTGAATTTCAGTCGCGGTGGTATTGTTGCGGCTACGACCTCACTAGCGCCCGTGTCACTGGGAGACACGGGTGCCATCAGTACCAGGGGCCGTCTTCTGGCTTCTTAAGGTGGCTGGACCCTATTTCGCCAGTGCGCGGGTAGTCGAATTGAAGCGGCTATTAATTGCGTTACAGAATTAAGTTGACCAAACTTTTTACGCACACCTACTACAAATGGACCAAATTTTATAATGATGCTAGTTTGGTTGAAATCGGAGCTTTTTTAACATCGAAATTGTTATACACTGGATTTGAAATTTTGCCAATTTTCTTAAAATCCAGACCTCGACGAGCAAAACGATTTATGAGACTTTGTAAATCAAATGTTTGTCTATAATGTGAGAGCGTTTCAAGAAATTCTATTAAGCCGATTTTGAGTAAAAACGGAGCAATTATTTAACTTTGAAGAAATTTAAAACCGCGGGTGCTCTACTAAATTAATTTTATAACAATAATTTTCCAAAGAAAAGTTGCAATATTTTTGGTTCCAAATAATACCAAGGCATGGTTCTTCATTTTGTGAATATGTCATCGTATTTGCAGTTTTTGATCGCCGTTGAGACGACCGTACGTAAAGCACTAAATTGCCGCGTTTAACTCGGAATTTCGACATCCACGTTAATAATACTGTTTCTTGAAAACTAGTAGATGATTTTTTTTTTATTTCTCGATATTGAATATTCTATCCTTTACCAGTAAGGTGTGTAAATTACAAAGGCATTGAAGTTTTTTAAGAACATTAAATAATTTTTTAAACATTGCCATATGTGCATCTCTATTCTCCGAGTTGTTGCCAGTGTTTGATTATGCATGCCTGCATGGGTGTCGCTTTGGCGCCTCGTGCAAAAAATGCAAATATACATGGAAAGTCACGCCAGTGATATCCAGAGTAACGCTGTACGTAGCAGTTCCTTACTACAGTTTCTAGAACTATGGTATTTCCTTGTACAAAAAGAAAACGGAGAAGTGAAATATTGCAGGAAAACACATTAAAGGCTAAAAAGGCGAAGAAAAGTAGTTCACCAGTCCAGGTAACTTGGAAGACTTCCATGTATTTGCATTTTTTGCACGAGGTGCCAAAGCGACACGCATGCAGGCATGCATAATCAAACACCGGCAACAACTCGGAGAATAGAGATGCACATATGGCAATGTTTAAAAAATTATTTAATGTTCTTAAAAAACTTCAATGCCTTTGTAATTTACATACCTTACTGGTAAAGGATTGAATATTCAATATCGAGAAATAAAAAAAAATTCATCTACTAGTTTTCAAGAAACAGTATTATTAACGTGGATGTCGAAATTCCGAGATAAACGCAGCAATTTAGTGCTTTACGTACAGTCGTCTCAACGGCGATCAAAAACTGCAAATACGATGACATATTCACAAAATAAAGAACCATGCCTTGGTATTATTTGGAACCAAAAATATTGCAACTTTTCTTTGGAAAATTATTGTTATAAAATTAATTTAGTAGAGCACCCGCGGTTTTAAATTTCTTCAAAGTCAAATAATTGCTCCGTTTTTACTCGAAATCGGCTTCATAGAATTTCTTGAAACGCTCTCACATTATAGACAAACATTTGATTTACAAAGTCTCATAAATCGTTTTGCTCGTCGAGGTCTGGATTTTGAGAAAATTGGCAAAATTTCAAATCCAGTGTATAACAATTTCGATGTTAAAAAAGCTCCGATTTCAACCAAACTAGCATCATTATAAAATTTGGTCCATTTGTAGTAGGTGTGCGTAAAAAGTTTGGTCAACTTAATTCTGTAACGCAATTAATAGCCGCTTCAATTCGACTACCCGCGCACTGGCGAAATAGGGTCCAGCCACCTTAAATCGAGGTAGGTTTTTACATTTAATTGCAATATTCCGATTTGGTTGTTCTCAGGGGTCATTTATAAGTACAAACGATAAACTGAAACTGAGCGAAACAAAACTGTATGTATTTATTCACCAAAAATATTTACACTTAAGGTCTACCAATACTATTCTACTAAAATACGTTTTATACCTTGCAAATTTTTTTGTGGTTTCAATCGTGTTGCTAAATTCACTTAAATAAACAACAACATCAACTACTGCGCCGTCCGGCGCTTTATTTGAAACTAGCATTGAGCTAGAAAATTTGTAAAGCTAAAATGATTGGCAAGTTCCTGTACAGAAATGAAATGTTCAGTGTTCCTGTCGGTACTCTTTGTTTATCAATTCCAGGAATGTTTTGAATTCTGGATCAAGGTTACTGAAACTTTTACTTTGTGGGCTCTTGCAGGTATTCCGCTGTCTCCCTTATTCCACTTTGCTTCTTCGATCACTTCACTGTAGATCAATTGATGTAAATATATAAATCGAATTTAAGAATGTGATTCAAAATCGATTCAGTAGTCTGACTGACTGACTGGCTGGCTGGCTGTGTAACGCACCTCGTAGCTGACAGATTTTTGTTAATTTACACTTAAGCTTGATCAGGAAAACCTTTT
The DNA here is from genome assembly GCA_029948255.1 of Telmatactis stephensoni. Taxonomy (NCBI): domain Eukaryota; kingdom Metazoa; phylum Cnidaria; class Anthozoa; order Actiniaria; family Isophelliidae; genus Telmatactis; species Telmatactis stephensoni. Next base: position 21,969 of record JALIZF010001873.1, on the reverse strand, counting down.
ATAAATGCCACACACCTAATTTCAAAAGTTTCAAAACCACGTTCATAATTGGGTAAACACCGATGAAACACCGAACACCTTTGAACAAACGCTATTAAACAAGCCAAAGTGACTTCAAATCTAAATGTGAACACCGCCAATAACTGTTTGAATTGCTCTATCAGAGGGTATATCAGGATGTTAAAAGAGTCTTGGCTGGAACTCAACATATCATGGCCGGCATGGCAGGGCATATATTTTTATCTCAAGGCTTTACGCAGTTATGTATTAGACAGACAATGAGGTTTTTGAGAACTTTATGAAATTCTGTTTTGCGCAAGAAATCTGTCAACAACAGCGATTGAGTAGGTGAGACGGCAAATTTTGCAAAGCCTACCATCAAAAGCGCCCTCGTCTTGGTTTGGAGGCCTCCAATTGTGTTTTATCCTTAGTTGGCACATTCTTAGCCATTTGATCACTGTTATAATTATATAGTTCCCAGGCATAACATTTGATTTGGTACTGACTAGGGCAAACATATGCAGATTGACTTTGGCAACGTTTGCACATTAATAACGAAAATCTAGGTGTAGTGACATAACAATTTGGGAATTTTTCCAGTTGGGAATCTTGTTGGCACCTTCTCCAACAAAAATATCGAATGTCAGTCAAAAAGTCAAGTCATACTTGCTTCAATTTTTTTGAGAACGAGATATTTCGGTTTCTTTGTTTTTTACTTTTTATATGCAGACTCTTGCAAGGCACGTTTTTGTCAAAAATTCCTCTGAAAAATTTCTTGCATTCACGTGCATTTCAAACGATGATTCTTCTGTACGTAAAAAGTACAATGGAGGTTTTTCATTTGACGTCATCTAAGCCATTGTTCGCGCCATACTGGCGGGCAAGTTTGTGCTGACTTCGGCGAGTTATCGAAGAGTTTGGATCTTTGGAAAATCAAAAAAAGTCGCCGAAAGCTTGTCCTTGTTTATAAAATCAAATTTTTTCCTTGTTATTTTTTATGATTCATGGTTGTAGCAAATGAAATTTTCGAATCGCACAAAAAAATGTTTTCTTTCATTCTTTAAGTTTCGAGATCAATCAAAAAGCAATCAAAAATCATTTTGTGTTCGCGCTAACTTGATACGAATTGATCGTTTGCACTGACGTCATCGAAAAATTAACTTTGTCCTACAAAAATTCAAGTATGTTCACCTAAGAAGAACAAGTAAAACCATGCGAAATTGGTAGCTAAAAGTTAATTTTTGCAAATGCGAAGATATTAGCGATTATATATGCCAATGTTTTTGTAAGAAATGCATGGCGAGGTCATGTTTGTATTGCTCTACAGGACACCAACATTTCATGACTGTTTCAGAGCCGTGAGACGAATTAAAAGATGTTTAGGTGAACCGAGTTTTTGCTGCAGAGATAAAAACGATTATATATGCTCGATCTTTACAAAGTGCATCAAATTATTTCGATACAAGTTCCAAAATTCTCGAAATGCAGTTTTCTAAACCACATTTTAGAATAAAATCGATTGGATGAGAAATAAAGTTTTAGTTAATTGTTTTTGAACCTATGACGTAACGTGCAAACGAAGAATATTGACCAACATAAGCTTGAGTAACGTGAAATCAAATTTGGTACTATTAGTTATCATTCACATTATCGTGCGATTTAGCTAGCTGAGGTGCAGGAATCCCACCGTCAAGATTAGTGTTGCTGCTCGCCTGATGGCTTGCAGCAATTATTTTATGTATTATTAATGATTGTTTAAATTTGCTGTTTTTTCGGTGATTCTGTTTTTTCTCTGCATTTTCTATTTAACTTTTCTCTCTTTCCCCCCTATCCGTTGTTGCTCTTACTTGTTCTCGGTCTTTCAGATGCTTTAAAATGAGGAGATAACTTGATTATTTTCTTTAATTTCAGCTACCTTTTTTGGGAGATACATCTGGTTGGCGAATGGGATATTAAGTTTACAAATGTTTAAGGGAATAAGCTGAATTGAGAACTATTTTTTCAAAATACTTAATTCGTTCTTGCACATTTCTTGAAAAATTAACCGTTGCGCGCTGTGAAAGTTTTAATCTGCCTTTGCTGCGAAAGTTTTAATCTGATGTCCCATTTGGTCTAGAATTTATGTGATATTTTCTGTGAAACTTTACCTTGTTCTTTCATGCGATACCTTTGCGGTGATTAAGTCAGCAATGACCGTTGCTGCGAAGGTGACTTTTTCTGCGAAACTTTGTCGTGTTCTTGCAATAACTTTGCTACGATTAAGTCAGCAATGACCGTTGCGGCGAAGATCGATTGTATACGTTCCGGCAATCAATTTTGCGGAAATTGTCCTTGTTCGCTATAAAAATGTAGGTGACAGTTTTTTTTTGCGAAATTTTGTCATGTTCGGTTTTTTTTTTTGGCGATACCTTTGCGGTGATTAAGTCATGTCGAAACATAATTGCTAGTTTGCTTTTGCACTTGTCATCGATCACCGAGAGGTAGGTCAGCTAGCCTGATTGTACTTCTTTGTATGCTGTTGAATGTGATGATATTGAACATGGTAACGCGCACTGCTTTTGAGCTTCAGTTCTAAAAGCGTACACTTTGTGTATTCCTCATGACCGTCAAAATTTTTGTTTTAGTTTCAGCGTATGTTTCTTGAGTTACAACGCAAAAGGTCTTTACTACTGGTAAGTATATTATTTGACGAGGCAATTTCAGGAGAGGATGCAGAATGCCAGGAAAGGCGCACCAACACACTACCAGAGTTTTTTATGAAAAATCATATATGAGAAAATAGGAAACAAAGCCGTCTGAGGAGGACCCCCTCTTAATCCGTCTCTGTTTTGTATTATAAGGGTAATAAATGAATGAAAACGTTCTCCTCGATTATTATTATTATAATTATTATTTTTAAATATTTTATACATATAAAATTAATACAATTAATGTGATATTCATATAAAATAGACTAAAATACTGAGACGCCCCAGATATATATCTTGGCTTTATCATGGACGGAGGAGAAGTGAATCACTCAAAGGCAAGACAATCAGTCGTAAGTGTTAGTTGCATGTGAAAGGGTAAGTGAATGGTAAGTGACACATCTTTAAAAATTGTATAAAACATAAGTACGCGCACCTAACTGCAAGAACATTGTCATATAAAAAAGGCATTTTGTGATTCAGTGAATCAAGGATTAGTTAGAAAAGACAAAAGAGCCCTCAAGGGAGATCCTTTTTTTTTTGTCTTCTACAATGACAACGTTCTTGCAATTAGGGGTATATATTTTTACTAGCTGGCAAAAACAAGACTCTGATGAGCTAGCTGGCAAAAAAATCCATACTGGAGCGCTACCTGTCTGGAAAACCATTTTCATACCGAATCCTGGCTGGGAAACCATTTTCATACCGAATCCTGGCTGGGAAACCATTTTCATACCGCTTCCTGGCTGGGAAACCATTTTCATACCGAATCCTGGCTGGGAAACCATTTTCGTACCGCTTCCTGGCTGGGAAACCATGTTTAAACACTGACGGCTGGCTGGGAAATTGGTTATGAAATTGTGGCTGGCTGGCACTGCGGAGCGGATATTTTTTTCCCAGGTTTGTTAATAATTAACTGTAATTTGCGTGGGAACACTTGTCAAGTGATCTAGACATCGATTTATGTAAATTGAGGAAAGTGGGTCGTTGAGCACTCTTGCAGCTATAGATGATTAATTAATTATTAAGGTAAATCCTAAAACTATGATTGTAACGATATACCATATTACCTATTTTAAAAAGGTTTTACGAAGGAGAGTGGCAAATTGTTAGCAGTATAGGTCGTATAGTGTTGGCACAACTGAAAAGAACTGACTGGGGTCCTTTGTTATGCAAAATTTCACTATATAGCTGCATTTATTTGCCCAGTTGCTCAAAAATGGATACACCAATACGATCGCCATCAAAGGTCTTTATTGTAAAATTAGATAGATACCCACAGTAGTCCTAATTACCATTCGCCATTCTCCTTCAGACAACCTTTTAGAAATATGTCTTACATGCCCACAAAGATTCACAGCGCATGACAATATATGATCACAATAGATTAAAAGTCATATCTTTTTTCAATTCGTATTATCATGCTGCATTAAATAATGAAAAAATTATATTGTAACCTTTTCTCAGCATGCAGGTTCATCTCAATTTACTATATTTACTATTTAAAACCAATCATGAACTATTGTTATTTTCGAGTTGTGAAGGGAATGTGGTGGCTTATCTTAGCTCTATTTTTTTAGGATTTTAAGTTTATATTTTGAGAGTTTATGTTATGATAAGATTTTAGCAACATGCACTTGTAACTGAATTGATTTACAATAACCGCTTGTAAATTGCTTTTAATTTGCCGACTTAATATTTGTTATAGTTGACTTCATGATTGAAGTAAATTAAAGAATTACATTGTATTCTGTGCTATTAGAAGTTGAATAAAAGAAGAACAATTCACCAACGTGTAGTTTTCTACTGTACTCTTCAGTTAACTTGTACTTTAATATGAACGTTTCGCCCATTCGGGCTTCATCCGGAAACTGAATTTGTGCGCGCGCTCCTATCAATAAAACATGAAACTCTAAACATGCAAAGCAACCAAACAATACAATACTAAACATAGGAAACAAATCAACACCTAAAAAGGCGCGCTATGAATAAATACAACAAAAAATGCACACATTTCACTATAAAAAGCGCGAGCAATTCTTAACATGCGTTATAAAAGCAGTTGAAATAGAAACGCAAAAATTTAGCTAAACTGGAAAACAGAAATACATTAACAAACCCACGCCAGGTATACTTGAAATCAAAATTTCAATTTTGCTCGATTGCCGAATGCCATCCAATCCAAAGGTTCGATTTCGTTCGATTAGGTAGGCTTCGAGCACTAGCATGTTTTATTTTGATTTTTTTAATGAAGTCTATGGGAGTACAAGATGCTCTATGGGAGAAAAAGTGAGTCAATGGGAGTGCAACAGAGCCTATGTGAATACAGGGGGAGTCCATGGAAGTACAAGACAGTCTATGGGAGTACAAGAGAGTCTATAAGAGTACAGAGGAGTCTATGGAAATATACAAGAGAATCATGGGAGTACAAGGGAGTCTATGGGAGTACACGGGAGTCTATGGGAGTACGTGGGAGGCTATGGGAGTACACGGGAGTCTATAAGAGTACATTGGAGTCTATGGGAGTACGTGGGAGTCTATGAGAGTACAACAGAGTCTATGGGAGTACAAGGGAGTCTATGGGAGTACAAGAGAATCTATGGGAGTACACGTGAATCTATGGGAGTACGTGTGAGTCTATGGTAGTCTATGGGAGAACGCAAATTCTATGGGAGTACGTGGGAGTCTACGGGAGTACACGGGAGTCTATGGGAGTACGTGGGAGTCTATGGGAGTATACGGGAGTCTATGGGAGTCTTTGGGAGTCTATGGGAGTACGCAGGAGTCTATGGGAGTACGTGGGAGTCTATAGGAGTACGTGGGAGTCTATAGGAGTACATGGGAGTCTATGGGAGTAGGTGGGAGTCTATGGGAGTACGTGGGAGTCTATGGGAGTAAGTGGGAGTCTATGGGAGTAAGTGGGAGTCTATGGGAGTCTATGGGAGTACGTTGGAGTCTATGGGAGTATACGGGAGTCTATGGGAGTACGTGGGAGTCTATGGGAGTATACGGGAGTCTATGGGAGTACGTGGGAGTCTATGGGAGTATACGGGAGTCTATGGGAGTATACGGGAGTCTATGGAAGTACGCAGGAGTCTATGGGAGTACATGGGAGTCTATGGGAGTACGCAGGAGTCTATTGGAGTATACGGGAGTCTATGGGAGTACGTGGGAGTCTATGGGAGTACACGGGAGTCTATGGGAGTATACGGGAATCTATGGGAGTATACGGGAGTCTATGGGAGTACGCAGGAGTCTATGGGAGTATGTGGGAGTCTATGGGAGTATACGGGAGTCTATGGGAGTACGTGGGAGTCTATGGGAGTACACGGGAGTCTATGGGAGTATACGGGAGTCTATGGGAGTACATGGGAGTCTATGGGAGTATACGGAAGTCTATGGGAGTACGTTGGAGTCTATGGGAGTACGTGGGAATCTATGGGAGTAGGTGGGAGTCTATGGGAGTGCGTGGGAGTCTATGGGAGTAGGTGGGAGTCTATGGGAGTACGTGGGAGACTATGGGAGTATACGGGAGTCTATGGGAGTACATGGGAGTCTATGGGAGTCTATGGGAGTAGGTGGGAGTCTATGGGAGTCTATGGGAGTACGTGGGAGTCTATGGGAGTACGTGGGAGTCTATGGGAGTACGTGGGAGTCTATGGGAGTACGTGGGAGTCTATGAGAGTACAAGAGAGTCTATGGGAGTACAAGGGAGTCTATGGGAGTACAAGAGAATCTATGGGAGTACACGTGAATCTATGGGAGTACGCGTGAGTCTATGGTAGTCTATGGGAGAACGCAAATTCTATGGGAGTACGTGGGAGTCTATGGGAGTACACGGGAGTCTATGGGAGTACGTGGGAGTCTATGGGAGTATACGGTAGTCTATGGGAGTCTTTGGGAGTCTATGGGAGTACGCAGGAGTCTATGGGAGTATGTGGGAGTCTATGGGAGTACGTGGGAGTCTATAGGAGTACGTGGGAATCTATAGGAGTACGTGGGAGTCTATGGGAGTAGGTGGGAGTCTATGGGAGTAGGTGGGAGTCTATGGGAGTACGTGGGAGTCTATGGGAGTAAGTGGGAGTCTATGGGAGTCTATGGGAGTACGTGGGAGTCTATAGGAGTACGTGGGAGTCTATAGGAGTACACGGGAGTCTATGGGAGTACGTGGGAGTCTATGGGAGTATACGGTAGTCTATGGGAGTCTTTGGGAGTCTATGGGAGTACGCAGGAGTCTATGGGAGTATGTGGGAGTCTATGGGAGTACGCGGGAGTCTATGGGAGTACGTGGGAGTCTATGGGAGTACGTGGGAGTCTATGGGAGTACGTGGGAGTCTATGGGAGTAAGTGGGAGTCTAAGGGAGTCTATGGGAGTACAAGGGAGTCTATGGGAGTACAAGAGAATCTATGGGAGTACACGTGAATCTATGGGAGTACGCGTGAGTCTATGGTAGTCTATGGGAGAACGCAAATTCTATGGGAGTACGTGGGAGTCTATGGGAGTACACGGGAGTCTATGGGAGTACGTGGGAGTCTATGGGAGTATACGGCCGTAGTCTATGGGAGTCTTTGGGAGTCTATGGGAGTACGCAGGAGTCAATGGGAGTATGTGGGAGTCTATGGGAGTACGTGGGAGTCTATAGGAGTACGTGGGAGTCTATAGGAGTACGTGGGAGTCTATGGGAGTAGGTGGGAGTCTTTGGGAGTACGTGGGAGTCTATGGGAGTACGTGGGAGTCTATGGGAGTAAGTGGGAGTCTATGGGAGTCTATGGGAGTACGTGGGAGTCTATGGGAGTATACGGGAGTCTATGGGAGTACGTGGGAGTCTTTGGGAGTATACGGGAGTCTATGGGAGTACGTGGGAGTCTATGGGAGTATACGGGAGTCAATGGGAGTATACGGGAGTCTATGGGAGTACGTGGGAGTCTATGGGAGTAGGTGGGAGTCTATGGGAGTACGTGGGAGTCTATGGGAGTATGTAGGAGTCTAAGGGAGTACAGGGGAGTCTATGGGAGTACGTGGGAGTCTATGGGAGTACGTGGGAGTCTATGGGAGTACGTGGGAGTCTATGGGAGTAAGTGGGAGTCTAAGGGAGTCTATGGGAGTACGTGGGAATCTATGGGAGTATACGGGAGTCTATGGGAGTACGTGGGAGTCTATGGGAGTACGTGGGAGTCTATGGGAGTACGTGGGAGTCTATGGGAGTATACGGGAGTCTATGGGAGTATACGGGAGTCTATGGGAGTACGTGGGAGTCTATGGGAGTAGGTGGGAGTCTATGGGAGTACGTGGGAGTCTATGGGAGTATGTAGGAGTCTAAGGGAGTACGGGGGAGTCTATGGGAGTACGTTGGAGTCTATGGGAGTACGTGGGAGTCTATGGCAGTACGTGGGAGTCTATGGGAGTACGTGGGAGTCTATGGGAGTACGTGGGAGTCTATGGGAGTATACGGGAGTCTATGGGAGTACGTGGGTGTCTATGGGAGTACGTGGGAGTCTATGGGAGTACACGGGAGTCTATGGGAGTACGTGGGAATCTACGGGAGTACACGGGAGTCTATGGGAGTACGTGGGAGTCTTTGGGAGTATACGGGAGTCTATGGGAGTCTATGGGAGTATGTGGGAGTCTATGGGAGTACGTGGGAGTATATGGGAGTACGTGGGAGTCTATGGGAGTACGTGGGAGTCAATGGGAGTACGTGGGAGTCAATGGGAGTATACGGGAGTCTATGGGAGTCTTTGGGAGTCTATGGGAGTATGTAGGAGTCTATGGGAGTAGTTGGGAGTCTATGGGAGTACATGGGAGTCTATGGGAGTACGTGGGAGTCTATGGGAGTACGTGGGAGTCTATGGGAGTACGTGGGAGTCTATGGGAGTACGTGGGAGTCTATGGGAGTATACGGGAGTCTATGGGAGTGCGTGGGAGTCTATGGGAGTATACGGGAGTCTATCACGGCAAAAACGCTCGCGTTTTCCTGAATTTTCCCGATTTGGAAAACTATCGGAAAATTCGGAATTTTCCTGAATTATCCTGCGTTTTCCTAAACAGGAAATTATCTTGTAATTTTCCTGGGGTTTTCCTGCATTATCCTGTAAAGTATCAAGCTTGCATTTTCCCGAATTTTCCCGATGCAGGAAAACTAGAATTATCCTGTAATTATCCTGAATTATCTGTTTAGGAAAATCAACGTTATCTGGTAGTTTTCCCATTCTCCGATAATTACCGTAAAACGCTAGTTTGCTAAAATTATCCTGAATTGGAAAATTAGAGGTAAATGTGCAATTTTCCCGAGTTCTCCCCGATGTAGGAAAACGAGAATAATCCTGTAATTATCCCGAATTATCTGTTTAGGAAAATCAACGTTATCTGGTAGTTTTCCCATTCTCCGATAATTACCGTAAAACACTAGTTTGCCAAAATGATCCTGAATTGGAAAACTAGAGGTAAATGTGGAATTTTCCCGAGTTTTCCCCGATGTAGGAAAACGAGAATAATCCTGTAATAGACCTTTTCAGCTTCGTATGCAAATTGCCCATTTCAGACCACGTGACATTCCCTTGAGAATTGTTCTGTTATGATGAATATGACAAAATATTAACACATGAAAGAATTAAATCCCAAGAGTAACATCACATGGTCTGAAATGGGAAAATAAACAACCAAGCTGAAAAGGTCTATTATCCTGAATTATCTGTTTAGGAAAATCAACGTTATCTGGTAGTTTTCCCATTCTCCGATAATTACCATAAAACGCTAGTTTGCCAAAATTATCCTGAATTGGAAAACTAGAAGTAAATGTGGAATTTTCCCGAGTTTTCCCCGATGCAGGAAAACGAGAATAATCCTCTAATTATCTCGAATTATCTGTTTAGGAAAATCAACGTTATCCGCTAGTTTTACTATTCTCAGATAACGCTAGTTCAGGGCCGTAGCAAGAGGAGAGGCAATGGGGGCGATTGCCATCCCCCCCAATAATTTTTCAACGGTTTTTAAGTTTTTAATTTTTTAAATTTAAAGTTTTAAATTTTAGACGAATACAATATTCAAATGTTTAGTGTAAAAAGTGCATTGTTAATACAGTTCTAAGCTGTCCATGTTGACGAATATTATTCGAGACTGATGGAACTGTAAAATGGTATTCTCTTAGATATGCTGGGCTGTATTTAAACTCACATTCCAAAGGAATGATCAAAGGTCAGCGCTGGTTTCTGGACTTTCGCCGCCATCTTCAAACAGACTCCAAAAATAACAGGATTAGTAAAAACCTATGAAATTACTTCAATATTAATATTTTCACTATTTACAACAGCGAAATGTAATTTTGTTAAGTTGTCCAGAAAGGATACGCTGAGCGGCTCGCGCTTCATGCTCGCAAGTAATATTCCAAGACCATGTCATCTACATGGTTGAAAAGTGGTACTTTTTTTCGGGAAATCTAAAGATGGTACCTACATTGCTATGAAAATACAACCGAGCTCTTGACGACTAACTACATCACGTTTCATTCCCCCAAAAGAGTTGAGAAAATTCATTTTTGAAAAAAATGGCCATTTTTTGCCAAGTGGCTCGCACTTTGTGCTCAATGTAGCTATATATAACACTGGCCCAAGAGAAACATCCAAAAACTTAGAAACGGTGGTTAAGAACTCCTTTTCTACCGAAATTCGTGCCGAGCGGCTCGCGCTTCGCTAAAAGTAGCTAAATATTGTATTACAAAAAGATCAGGTTATGAGTACGATTTATCTTATCTTTATCTTTATCTTATCCTGTAATTATCCTGAATTATCTGTTTAGGAAAATCAACGTTATCTGGTAGTTTTCCCATTCTCCGATAATTACCGTAAAACGCTAGTTTGCCAAAATTATCCTGAATTGGAAAACTAGAGGTAAATGTGGAATTTTCCTGAGTTTTCCCGAAGCAGGAAAACTAAAATTATCCTGTAATTATCCCGAATTATCAGTTTAGGAAAATCAACGTTATCTGGTAGTTTTCCCATTCTCCGATAATCACCGTAAAACGCTAGTTTTCCAAAAGTATCCTAAATTGGATAACTAGAGGTAAATGTGGAATTTTCCCGAGTTTTCCCGATGCAGGAAAACTAAAATTATCCTGTAATTATCCTGTAATTATCCCGAATTATCTGTTTAGGAAAATCAACGTTATCCAGTAGTTTTCCCATTATCCGATAATCACCGTAAAACACTAGTTTGAAAAAATCATCCTTAATTGGAATGTTATTCAGTAGTTTTATCATGTTAAAAAAATTATTTTTTCCGAAATTTATTTTTATCTGGTAAGGAAAAGCAATGTCATGGGTCTGTTCGTCTTGGGACATACCCGATATGAATGTCTCAGACGTAAAAGTAAACGATTTGGTATCTTTTAGTGCGTTAAAATCGAAAGCAAGAACTGCAGCATGTCCTGATTATTTCAGTTAGTGTATGAAAAACAAAAAGGAGTCCATCGTGTACTATTTTTAGTGTTCTTTTGATTTTTTTCCTGTGATATCACTTCCTGTTAATCCAGTCAGGGTCACGCCCATTCCGAAAAGACCTTTCAATATCTTTAAATTTAATCTTTAAATTTAAATTTACGCGTGCACTTTATGTTTCTCAGTTGGTATTTTATATAAATCATGATTGATAAGCAAACCATCAAGGACTTTATGTAATCTACTCAACACTGTACGCTTTTCATTTAAGGAATATAAAATGCGCGCCCATGTTTCTGAGAAGTGATATACACCTATTTCAAAATGGTTCTCAGCCTAAAGGTGATTCCACTATTCACGGTTGTTTTCTATTTAAGCAACAAAATGCGCATCCGTCTCTGTACTGTGAAACCAGCACGATGGAAAATGAAGAGCAAGAGACAAAAAAGCTTAGGAGCACGAGGCGTAACTAGCTGTGACAAAATGGATAAAATTTCACATCAACTTTACTACCCCTCCTCCCGACACCCACACACACAAGATAAGATAAAGCGGTTCAAAAACGTGTGTGTATATATGGTCAAAAGAATTGCTACCACACAACCTCGCAGATCAACCTATAAACTACATCTCAATGGTCGCGAATGTGGATGGCTTAAGCCCTCAATCCTCGGCGATGCAATAATTCAGAGCAAATATTATATTATCATTCCTTTCAGTCGAGTCGCGTAGGCTTGAAACCACGTCAGCGACGTTTCAGTTCTAAAATGACTGTATATAAGCCAACGAAATAACAGAAAAAAAACCCTGCTTTTTGACCTTCTACATTCACCAGTATCATCAATTTCGCACAATCGAGCGTGGCCAGAGGAATTTTACCATCACATTTCTTTAACACTTGAATACCTTCAGGCTATGTGTATCAAAGGCCTTAAAATCACGGAATAATACTCCTGAAAACATTTTCTGCGTCATAGACGACTTTCAAAAATGGCGGGCTCATTGTTCACGAGAACGAGGCCAGAAAGGCCTCCAAAATCATCATGGCATCAAATGAGTCTAAGTATATCCTATAATATACATAGAACATAGATATTCTAAAAGGAAGAGGAACACATCGTCTTTGATAGCAACAGAAGTATCGTCTTGCTTATTTTCTGGTATCAATGCCTTTTTGGTTTCGTACTAGGCCGCCAATTTTGAAGGTCGTCCATTGCGCGTTAACAAGTGGGGAGCAAATTGATGCAAAAAAATATAAAAGCCTTGGGACTAAATGTGTTGATCATAAGATGTCGCGTAAAACCAGCCTGGATTCTGCATATATATATAAACATGAACGTATCTTTGTGACAACAGACAACCTAGAGTTATTGAAAATACATTTCTTTTAGTTTTTGTGTCACTTGGGTTTATCCGATATATCCCTCTTATTCATGCAAGTGTATCAACTGACTTCTCAGACCGGTCGCCTAAACAATTTCTTTAAATTTTGTCAACAGCTTTTAATGGTTGTGGTCGAAATAATGAAAAAAATGTTTTGAGAAAATCTGAAGTTAAATTGCCTTTATATCATACCCCCGCCGCGCGCGCTGTAAATGCAACATTTAACCTCTACTGATCATGACCAGCTTTGTTCGAATTCTTTTATCCATGGCACTTTGCTCGCATTTTGATATGTAATACCTGGCCTCTAAACCAATTCATGAAAAAGCTGACTGACTAAGAAATGATAATGGTAATGGTGATGATGCTCATGATGATAGTAATGATGACGACAACGACGACGATAACAGCTTAAAGAATCCTCAGAAGAATCCTGTCTAAGGTGACTTGTTGACCACTTGTTGAGACCAGATGCCGTACCAATGCAAACTTCTTTTTACTGTGAAATAACAGAGAAATACGTTAGTCGATTTCGAGAAAATCTTCAGTTAAATTGCTTTTGTATATAACATTTAGCCTCGACTGATCATGATTGATGTACCGAGCCAGTATATAAAGTACTTTATATATACACTCTAATCGTACGTTGGTGTTCTGGTGCACATGGTTGCGTCAACAAAAGTACTCGAACAGAACGCGAAGGTACTCAAGCAAGACACGAACTGAATCCTCAGATTAGTACTGTGTGGATGCTGCTGTAACATCGGTCTGCTGGTACGATTGAATGACGACACAAGGCCCGAACGGTACGACGGTACACCATATTAATATATGATAGCTATTGTCAAGTTTCGGCAGCTTTGTTCGAATTCTTTTATCTATGGCATTTTGATATGAAATGCCTGCAGGCTTCTAAACCAATTAATGAAAAAAATGAATAAAAAACAATATAATCTGAGCTGAACTTTGACAATCTATAAATAATAATGATAATTAATGATCATGATGATGATTATAATAAGAATCCTCCTCCTCCTCCTGCATGCATCCAGTAACTATTTTAAAAAATTCTAAAAATTATCATAAGAATCCTACTATTATGTCTTTATATATATATAAAGGTCATATAAATAAAAGGTGACTTGTTGTCATATGTCAGGTGTTACTAGCTAGATCATGTACGTACCGCCTCAGTCGTTCGCACAGAGTACCACATGACTGTAAATGTAACGATGACATCCCAATATGATGGAAACAAAGTGGCCAGGTTAGGCAATCAAACTTAATTAGCATTGATGAGTTTTTGCACGACTTCTAAAGTGCTAAATTTTAAACGTTTTAATTTGGTGTCACAATCATTTTGTGGATATATATCCTGAAATAGCCCTCAGGCACCTTTTATGAGGAAAAATTCAGATAGTAGCATATAAAGTAAGCCTTCATTATAGCATGATCACACTAGCTAGCTATAGGGCTAGGGCTAGCTAGGGTTCTTCATACCCGGGGACGGGGGGGTACTACCACCCCAACTTGGGTAAGGTTGTGCCACCAGGACTTCAAAACCCTGACCCTATCCCAGACCTAAAATGTTGATTTTTCATATACCCTATACCCCAGACTAAACCTAAGAATTGTACACCCTATCCCAGACTAAACTCCAACATGTATACCCTATCCCATTCTCCATTATTCTATGATTGAAATCAATATTTACTAACTTTTGAATGGAATTTGCATTGTTTCTGTGTTGACAGAAAGTGTAGCTTATTCCAGACTAAAACTGACCAAAACCTACCCCTATCCCAGACTAAAACGACCAAATTGCATGTAACCCTATCCCAGACAAAAACCATACCCTATCCCAGACAAAATGTCAAGAAAGGATACCCTACCCCAGACCTAAACAAATAAAAATTCTTTCCTATGCCTAATAGGTGACACTGATCAGTTGTATCAGTGATATGAAGTGATAAAAAATGAATTAAGGCAAATCGAAGTCCTGGGGGTACTCCTTCCAGTTTTGCAGGGTGGGGGCCTACTGCTGAGCCCTTCGAACCCTGATCCTGTTCCAGGGTAAAAAAGCATAAAACGCTACTCTGCTCCAGTTATTATACCACAAAGATTGTACCCCATCCCAGTGAAGTGTTTATAACTTTGACATGTAATCCTTTATGTTATCAGTTTTATGAAGCATTCAGATTTTCCAACTGATTTCTTTTGGTACCTTAATTACAGGACAACAATATTGCAACATCCAGACACAACTTTGTAAAAAAAAAAAGATATGCAGTTCCAAAGAGAAAGAGCTATGTTAATTATATACCATGTTCCAGAGTAAATTAAATCTCTAAAAACCATACCCTGTTTGGCAGCACATACCTGTATTAATAGCAAATATATGGGAGTTCCCACCCTCTGGGATGAAATTTAACTATACATATAATTAATGACACATCAAACATGGCCAAAGGATTCCTTCTGCCAAAATGTTTTTCATGCATTATTTGTATACCATGATTGAACCATGATCAATTCGCTATACTGCAATGCAAGCTAAGGTATACCATAGACACCCATCCAACCCCCCCCCCCCAACCCCCCCAACACACATACACACACCATCACCACCATATACAATCACTAACACCACCACCCTCCACACCCTCCCCCCTCCCCAAACAAGCATTACAGCTGGCATTCATTTACCCAGTGCAACCTTGAAGTCAAAGAATTAATATTGCTTGATTCAATTTTCAAGCTAGTGAGTAAGCCATAATATTTTTCTCTTTTTTCCTGCTGTTTTAGCTGATGTTTTTAGAAATCATGACTTTACTAAATCTGCAAGAAAAAGTAGGCTGGGACTGTTAATCAAAAACAAAACAGTTGCAATCACGATCAGACAGGAGGTTAGACACTTTGACATTCCTGACAATGCTGGTGATAAAATTTCAATTCAAAAATAGACAGCTTTGTCAAACTGTGACAAAATGGCAGTGAAACTCTTTGAAGGACATTTACAGATATTAAATGTTCTGAAAAAAAAAAGATTAATGCATTAATTAGCAACAAATTTATAGATTAATGAAATGATATATCATGATCAATTATTGGAGCAATCATTGGCTTAATTAATAATGAATGCAAACATGAAATTAGCTTTGAGGATGTGTATTAATAATTTTTTTTAGACATTCTAAAGTTTTGGATGAGGATCACAGTTCCCTTTAAGCTGGAAATCTTATTATAATATTTAATCTTATAATTAATCACTGGAGAAAGTTGAAATTGGAATTGATCATATTCTAGAAATCCAGAAAATGAAATGAAACACACTGTCATGTATAGTTGATACAATAAAATAATATATTAATAACTAGGCTAACCAATTCATGGTTAAATAACTGTTGACATATATAGTTGAGCACTTGAGCTGTAAGTACAGTCAAATTAAAACACTCCACCCCACATTAGTGTTCATTTGTTAGAGTCCTATCTAAAATTGAATGATATGAAGGATTGAGATTTTGAATCAATCAATCAATCAATCAATCAATCAATCAATCAGTCAGTCAGTCAATTGATCAATCAGTCAGTCAATCAATCAGTCAATCAATCAATAAGTCAATCAGTTAATCACTCAATCAGTCAATCAATCAACCAATCTATAACTCAATCAATCAATCAGTCAGACAGTGAGTTACTCAATCAATCAATCAATCAATCAATCAACCAATCAATCAACCAATCAGTCAATCAGTTAATTACTGATAAATGAACCCAGTGAGTGAGTTACTTAATCAATCAATCAATCAGTCAGTCAGTCAATCAGCCAGTCAGTCAGTCAGTCAGCCAGCCAGTCAATTGCAATCAATCAAAGGCCAGCTCTGCTCTCACTGCTTGGCCAACCATTGATGCAACTTATGATTTAAATGCCACAAGCTTTTAAAATTTCCAATAGGTACAAACTGAATCATCTATTTATAACTATCTTTACTCAATATTGACATTCTTTTGTATTTATGATTACAGGGTCACAAAATGAGTCTGTTTTTTTATCAAAAAAGAGAGGCATGGCACAATATTTGGGGATTTAATTTTAAATATCTTAAGTTTATTTATGAATATTAGCCATTTCACAAAGGTTCCTCTTAACTAGCTCATGACAAGCACTGATCCAGGATTTTTCAAAGGTGGGGGTCACGTGACGTTTACAAACAGGGAACCCAAATGAAAAGGTCTTAAGCCATTGAAACTCACTGAAAATATGACATTAATTGCTTAGACTAGTGATTTTTTAACACTTTTTATTAGAAACAAATATTATATTCACAACTGAATAGGTAGAGGGTTGGCGTTGCTTAGTGATATTTCAATGAATTGTTAAAAGTGAGTCTTCACAGAAAAAAAATTACTGCTGCACTACACAAAATATTGTTCAGGCTTGCAATTAAATTCTGTAAGGTAGAGGGGTGCATTGGGGACTGCCAGAATCTGTAAATTATATCCACCACAAAAAAGGCAAATAAATAGTATAAAATCTGCAAATATGCACAATTTTTACATTGTGAACCAAACGTTGAACCAAAACTATGGTTGGACTTTGGGGCCTTGCACCCCGGACAACGACTTGTGCGACCCATTCTCACATGTAAGGTAAAAAGAGCTCTAAAGGTGACTAGTAAACAGTAGACTGAATGCACTAGGAAAACTGATCTGCATGACACGAGGTCGAAAACTATATCTATCTAGAAACCCGATCACCGGAAGTCCCGTAACATTCCAGTTGTGCAATTAATCTCTTTGAGTGGCCCCAAAGAGAGGGAAATTTTTACATTGTGAGGGATTGCAAATCCCCAATCAAAAATATTGAAAATATTAAAATTCACACTAAGAAAGGGTGTCATGCAGGCATTTATATCCAAGAAAAACATCCCAGCCTGATTGAATAAGTGCAGTACAAGTAAAAACTCAGTACCAGTTACATTTACCTTAAGTTACAATGGAGGTTCATATTTATTGACATATTACACTTAATTCAATCAGGTAATGATTAAAGGCCACATAGCAAAAATGCATTAAAGCCAAAATAATAGTAGATTTCTGTAAACTGATCTATTCAAGACATTTGATCTATGTTTTATTAATTGTAATTGGTTTTTAAATGGCTCTCAAAATGGTGACAATAAAATAAAATTAATTGCTCAGACTTTTTGATGTAAATTTTTAGTGTTTAAAAATATGAAATATATTTGATTGGCATGGTTGAGTGGTATTGAGTTGGCCAAGCCCTGAGAGCATGCACTGACCATCCCGCACTTACATGTACATATTGATTGGTTTATTTTTCTTCTCCAGTTTTTCCTCCCTCATCAAAACTTAACATGAGTTGATCAGTGTGATATGAAAAATAATTAATGTAGAGGTGTTAGGCATGTGTGTGTGCAAGCAGATGAAGATTACCTCTGTGGTTACATAATATTAGTATGCTGCTGAGAAAAGATTATATTTTATCATATACCTTGGGATCTTGTAAATTCTTGTACGTGTTATATTCTTTTTCCAATTTCTTGCTTGATCTATTTAGTCCTGCAGAAAATGATGTGATGGAGCTATTTAATTTCAAACTCTGATTTCAAGCATTGTAAATATGGTTTAAAATATGATATGAATTAACCCACACAGGTCAGATTATCATAGCCTTATTATAGCCTTGCAGGTCTGAAAAGTCATTATTCATTAAGTAGCAGAAAATCCTATCAGTATAAAGATGATATTGTTCAGAATCTGTGCTTTTATCCAAGGGGGAGGGAAAGGGGGGGGGGGGGGGGGGGGCTTCTACAAATAAGAGGAAGGGGATACTCAATCATTGAAAATTTCAAAAATAGCCCATAAAAGGTACCCAAGTTTTATCCTGGTGGGGGTAGCAACAATTGTTTTTTCAAAAAGACACTAATTCAAAAAAGCACTAGAAGAATCGAAAAATAATATGTCTATTTTGGGAATTTTATTATTTAATTTGACCCTTAAAAAGTATAGGAGCATGCGACTTTTAAAAACTGAGTACTCACCTTGATTCATTTAGTGATCATGCAATGAAAATATATTGAAAAATAAAGTGCCAGCAATACTTACAATTAAAGATTAATACAATAACAAAACAAGAAAACTGTCGTCTGCTTTTCAATACCTTTCAACAGCATCATTTTCTTTTCGGCTTGTAGTAGCTCATGCGGATTGCAATCGATCATGGCATGATGAGCTGACGGATCACCAAACCTTTCAGATTTGACCCTCATTATAGTTTGTTTGGATGAGGCTGTATGTGTGAAAAAGGAAGGAAAATGTTTGATAGATAAATATCTTATGAGGGAACGAGAGGAAAATTCAAACACGTTCGAGATTCATTATTCCACATCTGGGTGATTTCAAAAGTGCTTACCTTTTTAGACTTTTTAGCTCACTGAAAATTAAGGCAATGATGGACTTCGAAAGTACAGTATGGCTATGTTATGTGAAGATCGTTTTGACGAAACTGAGATCTTGATATCTTTCATTTTATAAAGAAAATCCATGACCGTGTCGATTACTTGCAGTTGTTGTTCGTTTCCCGCGAAACCGACAATTCGCGCCAAGTTCGACTATTGTTCTGTCCGCCAATCATATTTCTTTTAATATCGTTCTTCGTCACGCGATAATTTTAACCAATCATAACATTTCATTTATTGAGGACCTCGTGTGCTGCCATGCTTTGCTAAAAACATTTCAGTGGAGGATTCGGCAGTAGTGCGGGGTTCAAGTTTTAGGTCTTTTTTATTTCCATTGAGTTTAGTATTATCCGAGAAAGGAAATATTTTTTTTCAACTTTACAGCCGTTTTTTAATTGGAAAACACAACTCTAAACCACATTCGACGAGCTCAATATTCAAACTCGACCTTGGAGGTAAGTCTACCTGTGGTTTTCCCGCTCTTTTTGAAATTTGCTTTTTAGCACTTTTTGATTTTAAAAATCGCTTCTACAACATTTAAACTTACCCACTTCTTTTACAGCTTCATCTAAAAAAGAACTTGCTACCACAAGGGAATGGTAAAGAACAGAAAACATGAGAAAAGTCGTGAACTTGAAGGTAAATGGATGTGGACGTTTTTCGCGCCTTTTTTGCAGTTCAGTGCTTTTAACGTGCTTTATACGCTTGAAAATCGCTTTGACAACCTTTAAACATACTCGATTCTTTTATTTCAGTGTCAGCTACACGAGTATCATCCCTTCGTTTTGGTGATTAAGGTAAAAAGTAAATCAAATTCATATTTTCGTGCTTGTGTGAGTGCAGGCTTTGCTCAGTTGTCGGCAAGTCTTGCCGTCAAAATTCATGCGAAAAAAAGACTGCCTCAACGCGGAAATCTTCTGTATACTGCAGATAATTTATATTGATTATTGGCTCATGGTTTGATTTTGGTTTTTATGGTTTGTTTGACTTATGGTTTGTTTTTATTTATTTTTCTTATCAGGAACGAAGGTGTTTCGTGTACTAAGCGAAAGGTCGACGTCCGTACAAAAGTGTTTGGTCGAGTTATGCAAAATGGCTCTTTAACTTCTCATTAGTTTGTATATGTATTGAAATATTAATTGTTTTCTGCCAATAAAATGTTTTTTGGTATAAATATTGAGTGCAATTTATTTGCTGTTTTATAGAGGAGAATAAATCCTCTCTATAGTAGGGTAAAACTAAAGTATCGTGGCCTCCCTGAATAAACAGAGATTTACCTACAATTATCTAATACAGGAAAATTCAGGAAAACTCGGATTTTACCAAATTATCCCGAGCAGATAATCCCAAGAAAATTCAGGTTTTCTTAAATTATCCATACGTGGGAAAACGCGAGAAAATGGGAATTTGACAGAATTATCCATGAACAGATAATCCCGAGATAATTCAGGTTTTCTTAAATTATCCATACGTGGGAAAACTCGAGAAAACGGGAATTTAACAGAATTATCCATGAAAAGATAATCCCGAGATAATTCAGGTTTTCTTAAATTATCCATACGTGAGAAAACTCGGGAAAACAAGAATTTACCAGAATTATCCATGAACAAATAACTTTCGGATAACTCAGGTTTTCTTAAATTATCTGAATTGGTAAAATGCAAGATAATCTACCGTTTTGCCAAATTATCCGTTTGGGATAATTCAGGATAACTCAAATTTTCCTTTTCGGAAAATTCGGGAAAATAACGCGATAATATCACGTTTTCCCAAATTTTCCTCTAGTTTTCCAGATGAGAAAACGCGAGCGTTTTTGCCGTGCATTGCACAGACATCAATAGTGAGTTTCGCTCTCTTAGACTAGTGTTATGGTCTCTTGGTGGTCTTAATAAATTGCCACATGACACAGGTAACCTAATTAGTAAACTAATATTCATAGCGCGCGTCGGTGTGTAAAACGCCCTCTCTGAAACACAGCCAGGAGTGCTTGTGCATGGTTTGTTCGCTCATTTATTCATTCGTTTCAGTTGATTCATCCTTTCATTCATTCGTTCGTTCGCACACCACAAAGAACAAGGTGGGGCTCGATAAGAAGAAGACAAAATGTACCTTTAATTTATACTTTAAAAGAGTTTAAATATCGGCTATTGGAAGGAATATGAAGACAGATTGCTATCAGTTGGAAACAAAGAAGACTATTAAAATCTCTCACGAAACACGTTTACCATACAAACCAGTCAAATAAAAATCGGTAACATATTCAAGAAATAAATAGAACAAAATTTGAATAAATTAATAATGATAGAATTTAATATCTATATTAGAACAGATTGCGAAAAATCAAAAATACTCAAAAATTACAGAAAATGCTAAAATCTAAGTATTAACAAACTGAAAAAGAAAAAAGAGAGCAAAAAAGGAAGGGAAAAAAGGGAAAAAAAGAAAACTATTCCGACCTGCACAGGGCTCGAACTGTAACCCTTAAATCGGACCCCCTGGAAATGGGGAAAAGAATAACAAGATAATTGAAAAATTATTATATAGGACAAAGCTAAAAATGAAATTTGGGACGATTCTCCCGAGACATTCAAAGAAGCTGAGACATCGAATCGACTTACGTTACGGATGAAGATTTCGGCCCCATCCACGCTATCCCGGTGCTACATAAAACAGTTGTCTTTGCCCGAAGGCCAGGGAGGGAGACGATATCCGGACCCTAATCCATACCTTTAGATATCACCTTAGACCGCTGCGCCACCTAGACACTTAATAATTCTAATGTCTAATTGGGGTAGTCTATTCGGCGAAGTTTCATTGTGATGCTAATAAGACTGTTCCAAACCCTTGGGGAAATAGGAGAACCAATCAAAGTCCAGTAACCGTAAGAATGATTTCATAAATAGAGAAAATAGTAAATAAAAGAATAAATTTCCGTAACATTTCTCAGTGCATATAAGGCTCCTTTCAACGGTAATACGTTA